>JAJOOR010001444.1:0-34191 GCA_036250505.1 Solanum acaule | reverse complement strand
ATTGAAAATAATTGTTGGTTAAAAGTAAAGTCTAAACCATTTTCCTCGTGGGATCGATCCCAACCTACAAGTTGGGTTCTTTACTTGATAACGATCGCTTATGCTTCTGAAAGGAGGTGTAATTTGAGCGTATCAAAAAGTAAGTTATACTAAGTAGCAGTTAGATCGATGTTGTTGTATAGGGTGAAGTTTGACAAGTCAAGAAATCTTATGTTTAGAAGATGCAAGTTGCAGAAATGAGGATGTTGAGTTAGATGTGTGGGCACTAAGAAATATAAGATTAGGAATGAGGATATTTAAGACAAGATGGGAGTGACCTCTATGGTGGAAAACATGAGGGAAGCAATACTAAGATAGTTTGGCCACGTGATGAAGAAATGCAAAGATGCCTTAGTGAGGAGGTACAATACATTGGATATAGTGGATATAAGGAGAGGTAGAGGTAGGCCAAAAAAGTATTAGGGAGAGGTGATTAAAAAAGACATGGATTAGGTCCAGATTATCAAGACCATGACATTAGATAAGAGGGTGTGGAGGTCACGTATTAGGGTAGAAGATTCATAGGTATGGAACGTAGTCTTAATTTATAAGTGTTTAATAGTATTCTTATAATGTCTTGCTTTTGATTCCACCATCACCGGTTGTTGATTGTATTTTTGTTAGTACAATATTTTGTGGTTGTTACTGTTTCCTTATTAGTTACTTTGTTTCTCCACTACTGATTTTTATTTTTCATTCCTATTTTTATATGTTGTACTCGAACTGAAGGTCCTCCATAAATAGACTCTTTACCTCTATGAGGTAGGGGTATGGTCTTCTTACACTCTTCCCTCCCTATACCCTACTTGTGAAATTTCATTGAATATATTATTGTTGTTTGTTGTAATTGCATTGCATAAAACCCAATGAAAACATGAATTTGTTCAAGAAAAAATGCAAAATTGTTATAACATTAAGTTAAGTGAACAGAACTCTATAAAATTCATCAAGTGCAGAAATGTTGGTCCACATCATCAAAAAACCATAACATGTTACAACCTCTAACTTAAACAATCCATTTAAAACAAACCTTATATCAAACATCAGTTCACCCTCAGGTGTCATCGGGTGGAAGGCCAGTGCCACAGGAGAAGAGGTTGATATATCAGAAGGGAGATGATATACCTCATTGTGAGTGGCCTCTGCAGCCTGAGAATTTTAAAGAATGATGAATCAAGATTAAAATAATCTCGGGAAAAGATGAATTTAGCTTTGAAAGGTTTAGGTAACACCTCAACAAAGGATCCTTGGGCCTTCTCAGCTTGATAAATGTTGTACATATCATACAAACCATTCCACCATTCCATTAGAAATCCCTCTGGAGATTCGATAACTAAAACAAATAATTACATTAGCACATTACCACAAATGATCATTCACTACGTTGTACACATCACTCCAAAATAAAGATAAACAATTCATACAATTTCAGAAACACAATAAGCACATTAGAGAAAAAACAATTGACTTGAAATATATAGGTGCACTAGAAATTTGAAAGAATGGCATTAGCTACAATTCCATCCAATCTATTTTATATGGCAGTCTTTAGTTTTTAGACCATCTTTTAAAATTTTCTTAACTAATTTCTATATATGTATATCATAAAAGAATTGTTTTAATAGGTGAAACCTACTATAAATCTCTTTGGTATTACACTACCTTTAAAGCTTTAGGCTAAAGGGAGTTTGGAAACAAAATTCTATTTGAAGGTTTTATTTCAAATAGTTTCAGATGTAGTCTGACTTAGGATGACATATATCCCAATATATAAAGAGTTAGAGGGCCTACAACCTATAAAATTAAATTTGTATGAGTCTAGTTTCTAACGCATTAAACCATTCTCCAATACAACTTCAAAGTAGAATGATATTTGCATTTTTGTGAAACTGCACAAGCATACATGTGAAGTGGGCCCTAGGTCGGTGGAGATGTATATATATTTTGGTTTCTCTTTTGGGAATTTTATTTATTTGTTTTTCAAACTTAGTCCCAAGATTAAAAAAAATAAAGAATAACCTCAATTTTTTCCCTATATTGTTCATGATCTTGGATTAAGTCCTTAATGGAATTTGTTCTACACGTTGAACTCATCGTTTTGGAATAGTTTTGTCCATAGTTGGTTTAGTGTTTCTCTTCCAAGGTGTGTAAAACATGGTTTTGAAGAAATTAAAGGTTTAGGGATGAATCTACAAGTTATTTTGACAAGGTAATATAGTTCTTAACCTCACTCCATAGTTAATTTGAAGTTATATGTTATTATTGAATGACGACTATAGATTTTGGAAATTCTTCCATTTTGTTTAGATTGTGGAAGATTTTAGATGGCTATGGGTTGTATGATTCTTTTTTATATGTTACACTATATTATTGAAGTTATAAATAAACTTAATTCAAGCTATCGAGTAATATCTATGAAGTATGTAAAGGCGCCCCTTTCTTGAATTTTCAAGCACGAATCTATATCGTTGATAGGGATACTATTCCAACCTTATAAACTCATATAGAGGCATGATATGGTTTTGTCTAAAGGGTGGAAATACATGGTGACAGTCTATAGTTATTGAAATATTAAAGACATATGAATGCGATGTGAATGACGATATATATAATTGTTGTCATAGTTGTAAAATGAGTTTGGAGACCCTTTATCATGGGCAGTGTAAGTTTTTTCCATTTGTGTAATGATTATGAAGTAGTTGTGTATATGAGTTCCATATGTTCATGTGAGTAAGGCAAGAAAATTAAGAACTATTTGTGTTCATATATATGATGAGTTGATAACAGAAATCCAATTGTATATTTTTCAATATTTGTAAAGAAAACACTTTATGGGAAAGATATATATGTATATATGAAGATTCAAAATGTTAGTGAATTGTAAATAAATAGAAATATTTGTTCCCCGTTCAATCTATATGCTAAGGCAACAAAAATATCTTTAAAACATCATTTATAAGCCTAATAGAGTCCTTGCGTCATTTAAACCTTCTGAAGGTTGTTTAAGTTATTGAGTAAGCATGATTATATGCTGTTTGAAAGCTATATATGTTTTATGTACATATATGCAGTTGATGAGTCTTGAAAAGTCCTATTTAGGTCACAATGTCAGAGTCATCTTTTATATGTGCCATATGTATATTAGATAGATTTGATATAATCCCAGGCAGCTCCATATGCGATAATGGACTAATGGTTATGGATTAACGTTACATCATCAATGCAGTAATATAAGTGGGAAGATAGAGTAACAACTACAGCTATAGTTCAATACATCACAAGAGTGGATATATTAGGTTGGCAGATGCCTATTCAACAAATACACATCACAGATGGCCATCGCAACAAGGTATGGTACTCATTATGGCTAGATTATCATTTAGTGTACCATTAAGGCAATATGATTTATTTATGTTCTTACTTGGTTGTATTCACATGGAAATGTTAAGTTATCATATTTCATCTTTTAGAGTATTAGGTTGTTTCTATCCCTAGCTCTAGTTTTGTATCTTTGATGTACTTACATTTACAACTTTCAGCCTTATATACCAGTACATGTCATCCATACTAATGTCCCTTTTCCTAAGGACGTTGTATTCGTGTTGCTCTGATCCCCAATTGAAGTGGGAGTCCGAATTTAGCTAAGTTGGTATGCACTCTTCTTCAAGGAGCCATATTCTAGTTTGATAATATTGAGTTTTGATGTACGGTATGGGTTGGCCAAGGCTTTTTCCTATGCACACAGTCTTTTTATTCTTTAGAGGCTTTTGTGGATGTGTTTGTGTTGTTTAGTTCAATTTAGATTTATGCCCTTGGCGGTTTTTTGTTACTCAACTTAGTTGTATTATGTCCTAGTTGGCCTTATGTTTTCAAATTTTATTATGTTGTGACCTTATCATTTCAGATTGTTGTGACAAGTGGCTTTGTCGGCCTAAGTGCTACTATTTCAGTATTAGATAATCGACTTCTCGATTCAATTACTATCAAGGACAATTGCGCCTTCTCAGTTTTGGGGCGTGACGAACTTGGTATCTTAGTAAATTTGTATCCCAAGAAGTCCATAAAGCCATGTCTATTAAAGTATTGCTTATTGGTATATTATGAACCATACTTATAATTAGGATTTAGGATTTGATTCACATCTTTCATTGATAGTTCGTGCTAAAAGAAAAGTCATAAGGTTATATGATATCTAAAGCAAGCTATTATTTTAGAATATGTATGTGATGAGGTTGATGGCTACTCACTTGATCGTTATGACTAGAGGAGTGGGTATGTTTCTCCCTTCTAATGAATGGGGAGATAGGTTAGAGACTCATAATGAGTCTATTAGTCCAGGTATTATAACCTCTATAGCTCTAACTAGAGTTGTTGTGGACATGCAACTAATTCCACCAGCCCCAATTGCACATGAGGGAGACAGACTTGTCGACCCTCCGGTACCTATTACACCTTTTGCAGCCCAGAAGGATAGTTCATTAAGAGAGCTATTCATCTGATGGCCCATATAGCTGCTGGCCAAGCAGGACAATTGAAAGCAGTAGAAAAGGCTAGAGGTTATGCATTCAAGAGCTCCAAAGCCTATGAATTTTTAGCTTGATTTCTCCTATTTTGTCTGGATCTGATCTAAATTAAGACCCCTACAACTTTGTTGATCAAACTTATAGAGTTTGAAGGTGATGTGGGATACAGTTACAAAGGGAGAGGAATTAGTAGTATTCAGGCTATGTAATGTAGGTATATTATGGTATGAGGCGTGTGCTATTTCTAGGGGAACTAATTCACCTCCAACTAAATAGCAGCAATTCTCAAGGTCCCTTCTAGATTAGTGCTTACCACGGGACCTTTCACAGGCTTGAGCTTTGTATTTCTCACATTTGCGAAAGGGCACATTCTAGACCATGTCTTCAGGGGCAGATGTACGTTACAATTGTAGACAATTAGGGAATATTAGGTACTCGTATTCGAGCATACAGAGAGGTCATATAATTTAGAGAATAGGATTATCAGTGTCTTCGTCATCTCTAGTTCACCCTTGGAGACTCAATCCTCAGTCTACTTTGGTTTTGGTAGGGATAGAAGCATCTTGTTCAAGAGATGTGTAGAGCCAATTTTCTACATTAGGTTGTCTCAAAGACATAGAGGCATCCCCTCACGTTATCATAGGTACATTGATTATTCATTCTCATACCGTATATGCTTTGCTTGATCTCTGCTCTGCCCTCACTAGTGTTACTCCATTGGTTGCAAGCCAGTTTGAAATAGTTCCTAAATTATTATTTAAACTATTTGTTGGTTCTATGATAATTGGTAAGTCTGTGTTAGCAACTAGAAGGGTTTATCAAAACTATGGAGGCGTTGATAAGTGATAGATCTACCCTAGATGATCTAGTAGATCTGGAAAAGGTTATTTTTTATGCTTTATGGGGATGGATTATCTAGAAGCATGTTATGCTAATGTTGATTATCAAGCTAAGATTACTAGATTTCACTTTCTAGACGAGCCAGTCTTGGAATAGAAGGGTAATGTTGTTATGCCTAATGGTACGTTTATTTCATACCTTAAGTCTAGAAGCCGATATCCGAAGGTTGTATTTATCATTTGGTTGGGGTTAAAGACATGGAAAACAAACTTGTGATGCTTTCATCGGTTCCACTGGTAAATGAGTTTCCATTAGTCTTCCGAGAAAATCTACCTAGAGTCCCTCCTGAAAGGAAAATAATTTTTTCTATTGATTTACTCCCATGTACTCAATATATATATTGATATGTCCTTACCGAATGGCTCCTCTAGAGCTAAAGAAGTTGAAGGAATAGTTGAAAGATCTGCTCGACAAAAGTTTTATACGGCCTAACATATGGCTGTGTGGTGCGTCAATATTATTTGTGCGAAAGAAAGATGATTTTTATGAATGTTCATAGACTATAGATAGCTTAACAAAGTGACAATTAAGAATACATATCTGCTACCCAAAATTGATGATTGGTTTGACCAGTTGCTGGGAGCTAGATGCTTTATTAAAATTGATTTGAGTTTGGATACCACCAGTTATGAGTTAGGTAGGTTGATGTCCCTAAGACTACTCTTAGGACCCGATATAGTCATTATGAGTTTCTAGTGATCTTGTTTAGAAATATTCATGCCCCAACAACCTTTATGGTTTTGATGAACATGGTGTTTGGGCCCTTTGTTGATGTGTTTCTTATTCTCTTCATTGACAACATCTTAATTTACTTTTCAATTAGAGGTTGAACATGCATGTCACCTAAGAGTTTTGATATAACTCTCAAAAGGCATAAGTTGTACGTTAAAGTGAAGCTTATTAAATGTAGGCTTCAGACTACATAGAGCCAATAGAAGTTGTAATGACCCTTAAGGTCATTTATGTGTTTATAACTTTTGTTCAACGTTTAGAGATTTCCTATAGTAATCCTGGGACTGACAATTCAGTCATCTAGTCGTTCGTTTGGGTTTAATGTGAATTTATGTGTTTTGGAACTTTTGAACCTTGAACGGTTGTTCTCGATCAAAAGTTCAGGAAGATGACCTTAGAAACTAATTCCATTAGCTCTTGAAGGGTCATTTTAGGCTAGTAGCATGGTCAGTACGACTCCCGAGACTTTCGATTAGAGTTTGTAAGATTAGGCGTTTAACTTTCAAGTTAAGGCGTAAGTTTGACCTTGGTCAATATTCATGGTAAACGTACTCAAATGAGAATTCCATAAATAGGGTTATCGCCGGAATGTCAAGTTTGGTCTATAATGACCCTTCATGTAGATCCCGAGCCCCCTTGTGGACTTTGACTTGAAATAGATTTTGGGTGTGGGAACCACTTTTTGTCGAGACGAACTCGTATGGAAATTTTGATATCTCCATTGAGTCTGGAATATCAAATTTTATAGTGTAGCATATCTCTTTGAATGCACATAGTTCTAAACGAATTCGAAACACCCTATCAAAGATTTGTAGCTTGCCAAAACCAGCTGATGTGCATCAACTGGTGCAGGGCGATTTACCCTTCACATTCGTGGGCCCCTTGGTCACGTTCATGAGGGTCTGGCACCTTGTGCATCGCAAGTGCATGGCCTTTGGCCCGCAATTGCGATGAATCATTGACTGAGTTGGCCTTCCTTGGTTGTCGCGACTTCGAGGTCTGACCTCTGGGATCGAAATGGTCAGGTTTTAAGCGAGCTGAGATCGTGACCCTTGTTTTCGCGATCGCGATAAGGAGCTTCTTCTGTTCTTTTATATAAAGACCAGAACCCGATCAACATTGAGTTCATATCTTTAAGTGGAATTTTTTCTCTCATTTTTTCTTCATTTTGGGTGATTCAAGTATGGTGTGTTCATGGAGTTTGGGGCTACGCTATGGACTGATAGGAAGTGTTGAGGGCCTTTATTCGAGGTAATTTTTTGGATTGTTTAAGCTTGGTCCTAGTTCTTAATTTGTCGAAATTATTGCATGTTGTTGTTCTTGCTGTTTCGAGCCCGAATTGTGTTCCATTTTGGAACACAAGTTCGGGGGTACTCTTTAGGACGTTTTGATGAAGTCAATTCAGAAATTCTAGCTTAGGTCTCATGATTCCTATTTGACCCCAAAATTGGTCTATTTCTAATTTATGTGATTTTGGTGTTTGAAATGACTGTATTGACATTGTGATCCTATTTTTGATAGCATGACAACGTTATGAGGCTATTTAGAAGGGAAAAGCTTTAGAACAATGATTTGGGAGCGCATGCGGTCATCCTAAAGGTAGGCTACAACTTTCCTTCTCTCATATTGAGCTTGAATGTGTAAATTCATGTTAATTAGATTGAATTGGGGAGGTGGATACTTAGTTGTTTCTATTTCCGTTCTTGGATACCATGTTTTAGACTTGATCGACATTATTTCAGGTGTAGTACCATGTTAGTCGGGGTTACATGCTTACTACTATCTTGTGAATAGACTTGTATGTTTTCGTATGATATATTTGAGTATAATTAGCCTTAGTCTAAGATTAAGCTAGTGTTTGCTTTAGACTTGCGATACTTTGGCCTGTAGGCCTTATTTCGTCTTTGACATTGATTCAGATGGATTAGTTCCTTGTAGACTAGAGTAGCAGACTTTAGTTTGATGGAATGAGCCTTAGTGTAGGTGGTGACTCAGCTTCGTCGGTCATCTATTCACTCTCCCTATTTTTGCTACCCCATTGTGATATTGGAGGTTTCGTGCTTCTCTAGGCGACTTAGGATTAGAGTGGTTCAGACTTGCAGTCTGGTCTAGATTTCTTGTGACTGGACCTTGCTCCAAAGTGGGACTTTTATTTGATTGTGATGCAATCATTTTCGGAGTCGATATTCCCCCGATTATACTCTTAGTAGTTGGGCGGCTGATGCCCCTAGGAGTTTACTGGTTGGCCCCATTAGTTCTTACTTTCGATTCGAGGTTGTTAGCTCCAATTCGAAGCAGATGATTATGATAAAAGGCTGTTACTTCCGATTCGAGGCCGATACTTATGGTTCGAGATCGTTACCTCTGTTTAGAGGCCATCACTTGGGGTTCGAGGCCCGTCTTACACTTATTAGATCTGGACTAGTGGCATTTCACTCTTGTAGTCACTACAACATTTTAGGCCTACGGCCACACTAAATCTGGACAACGCTTGTAAAGTGTTGCCTAAAATATTTTTGGGGACGCTTTTAAAGCGTAGCCCAAGTTCTTAACTTTTGGCTTCGATAATATTGGCAACACTTTTAAAGCGTACTCTTTAATGTTATATGCTACACTTTATAAGCGTTGTTACAATATGATATAATTGGCAACAATTATTTACATATATGGCCACACTTTTAAAGTGTCCTATTTTTATAATTGTAAAAACAACACATTATAAATGTAGCCTTAAAGTTTTCACTAAAATATTATATTCCCTCCAACATTTTTAACTCTCCCTCCAATTTTTATTGGGCAAAAAAAAAACAATTCATAAAACATAAATCTATCTTTTCCCCAAATAAGAAAAAAATCACAATTTTTAGGTCTGAAATTTCTCCAAGTCGGGTTGAAGTCTCCAAGTTTGAAATTTCTCCAAGCCGAATTTCTAGGTCTCCAAGTCTGAAATTTCTCATAGTCTGAAATCCTCAAACATAAAGCAACGACGTCTTCTTCTCCAAGTCTGAAATTTCTCAAGAACGATCCCTCACATATTGAAGAACGACGCATATTCAGTTTCATGGTTGTTCACCTGTGACCTACGAAAATCCCTCATAGATTTCTCGTTGTTCATCAAGGACAGAACAAAATGCTTCACTTAAGAAGATGATGTCTTAAAGCTTCATCACATTGAAAGGATTTTGCTTGAATATGGTTTATCAGGTAAAAATTTATATCTTTAAAAAGTCTAAATTTATGGCATCTGGGTTTATTTCTTGCGTGTGGTTACACATTTAGCTTTAGGGTTTTGATATTATTGTGTTGTTGATACGATTTTTGTTGATTTTTTGTTGATACAAAAGAAAATAAGGCAGCATAAGTTTTTTGGTTTCATTTTCCTTTAACTTGGTTTGAGTAAGTTGGTTGTTAGAGTTTGAGCATATCTTTGCTGCATCGCTTTCGTGCTAATAAATGGTAGATAATGTTAATCTTTATGAGGTTAATAGACTGAAATTGTACATAGATTGGGGCTAAGCAACCATTTCTTGATTCAAAGTTTAGCATGGACCTTCTTTAATTGTTTTGGCTAATGTTTAAGAATGTTATTAGCTGGAATAGTGCACTCTTGGTTCTGTTCAATAAATCTTAGTAGCAAATGAAGTTAATCATAGTTCCCGTCATGTTAAATCTCACTGAATTAGATTTTAAGTTGCATTATGATATTTATGCTCTATAATCTTTGTTGAAGCATATAGCTATAATCATTTTCTATTTAATTGAAGAAGTTTACCATATAGCTATGTTGGAAAGGGTTCTTATAGAGGACACTAATAATAGTAGCCAAGGCGGGGAGAGGAACTTTTTAGATCATAACATGTCAGGTTTTAATGTTAGAATACAAACATACATATCTTTTTTACTGTGGAGACATAGTATAAATCTCTTGGAATAGAACCTGCTTGCAAAACAGAGAGTTAGGGTAGTGCTTCGAGGGGGTTTCCCAATTTCTAGCTCAAGAATTATTTTCTGCCCTTGTGTGTGGGAACGTTTAGCCTAAGACTGTTAATGTTCCGAGTATGCACATATATTTTTTGTGGTCTCAGTATCTCCACATCATGAAGTGGTATTTCTCCTAAAAAGTTGAGATTGATAATCAGGGATGTGCTCTTTTGTTTTATGCACGGAAATAATGATGTGGATTTTATTATTATTTCACTATTTCAAAAAGAAGGGTTTGTTGCTTTTTACCTTATCACAGAACAAAAATAAACTAGACATTCTTTCTTGTAAAGTAATATCTAATTGTAAAATTTGACGACGTGATTTCACTGTGACACAACTATATCATATAATATATGTTGAGAGTTTACTTGTGTTTTTGACATATCTGATAGATAGATTTACTTATGATGTGACATGTACTATCACTGAGAGTTCTCTATTGGTAGTACACTACTGCTGTTGATATTTGGAGCATAGGATGCTTATTTGCAAAAATGCTCACTGGAAAACCATTATTTCCTGGAAAGAATGTAGTGCATCAATTAGACCTTATGACTGATTTGCTAGAACACCTCCTCCTGAAACTATTGCAAAGGTTAATTCTCTAATTGCCTACTTCTCTTTCTTTGTTAATGTTCAATCAGATTAGCATCACTTGGATGATAAGATGTCTTCATTACTTGCTAGTAAGAACATCAGAGAACAAAGGTTAAAACAAAAAGAATAGTTGTTGTGAGGTCCTAGTAAATCACGTTGTATGTCCCACTCTAGTTATTCCTGTTTTACTAAAGAAATTCTACTGAACTGGCAGATTAGAAATGAAAAGGCAAGAAGATACCTCGGTAACATGCGCAAAAAACCACCAGTTCCAGTTGCACAAAAGTTTCCACATGCGGATCCTTTGGCTTTGCGCCTACTTGAACGCATGCTTGCATTTGACCCTAAAGATCGACCATCTGCAGAGGAGGTAGTTGTTTAAAGTGAAGAGTTTTTATATTGTTCTATCTACCAAAGAAAATCTTGACTCTAATAACGTGACAAAACTTCATCTCATTATTGGTGGTTTTGGTTTGAAGGCTCTGGCTGATCCTTATTTCCGTAGTTTGTCGAATGTGGACCGTGAACCATCTACTCATCCAATATCAAAGCTTGAGTTTGACTTTGAGCAGGGAAAGTTGGCAAAAGATGTTAGAGAGCTCATTTATCGGGAGGTACAGTTTTCTACATTTTGATGGCTCCCTTTTATGTAGAATGAAATTACTTATTAATTTCTAAACTTGTTCTGAGCAAACAGATATTAGAATATCATCCTCAGATGCTTTAGGAGTATATTCGTGGCGGAGATTAGACTAGTGGGTTTATGTACCCAAGGTTAGGAGACACCTAAATCTTGCTCCACTTAATTTATGTTCTTTTCTAATAACTTTTTTCTGCCTCATTTCCTTGCGTCAAAAGCTGATTGTTTAGTTTAGTTAGAACAAAAAATTACTTGTTTTTTAGTTTCCTCCAGTGGTCGCGAAAACTATGATGCATCTTTGGAGGGCATTGACAACTCTTTCCAAAATGGAAGTAACCTCAAGTTAATACTATACAAAAGCATTTTCTTTCCTTGAAGGGCTGTGACAGCTAATTCACAATATATATGGTGTGTTAGTGTGTAATGTGTTGTGCATATGTATCTGCTTGACTGCTCCTACTTTGTGTACATATTGCAATAAATGTTTTGTACTACTCTTTGAGAAATATTTTCTGATGGTCTTTCTTTTGTGTCAATTTAGTGGTGTTAGTACAATGCATAGATAAGCAAGAGTGCACCTTTGCTTAAACTGGTGCTACACAACATCAAAGCCAATGGAAATACCTTGACTTAATCCTATCCCTTATTCTTGGATCTGTAGTGATCATGATGATATTGTTCTCTTATTTGACAAGCACTAATGAGGTTCTCCACTGAACTGTTTTCTTCTCATTAAGAGTGTAGATAAAGTCAAACGATGCTAAAGAACTTGTGCTGAAAACTTAATTATGAAGGATTTAAATATAAATTGTTTTTTACATAGTTCATAATAAGTCTTCCTTATTGTATACATGTGTAGTACTCTGGCTTACCTTTTTATCTATTTCTCTCACATCTCTCTCTTTGTCTATACCATGCTTTATCATTTCTTGGCAGATAAGATTTATCGACAACACAGATCCAGCAGGCATTGATCCAGAAGGCCTTCCGTGAAGCCGGCTTGATATTTGCAAAACAGGTTTTGACCTCAGGTTCTTTTTTGTGCTTTTATATTTTTTAGCCATAATGTGGAGTAGCTTTCTGATAAGTATCGCATTTTGTTAAGAAAATGAAAGTTCTATAGAAGAGAGTTAAAAAACATGACTGTTTACCTCTGTTTAATCTGCATCTACTGGTTTAGGAGTTTTAGTAGGTCTACGAAAAGTTTCTGCTTGGTCTGTGATCCTCTAGTTCCATCTTTTTGTTCACTCTCCATTATAATATACATTGCAGGATGTGCATAGCATTGCTCTTAAATAGTTCTCACTTCTCATTGTTTCTTACTACAACTCATGTGCAGGGTATTGCCATTACACAAGAGAACTCATTGCTTAACAACACTGTTAGAATTGAGGGTTTGTTAGCCGGATTCCCTATGTTTGATTGGGTGGGCAAAAGAACCTCTGGAATGTCTGCAGTTGACTTACTTCCAGCTGCACTTCAGGTTTGACACTCCTGAAGTCACATTTCTAATCTCAGTTTGCTTATAAATCACAATTCACTACTTTAAACTTCCCAAACTTCTTGACACAATTCTAGAAGAAAGAATATTTCATGCAATTCTCACGGGTTTCAGAAATTCAAATTCATTTGTGTAAATAAATGTGATGATTGGTGTGATATTGTCTTTATCAAATTAACTTATATACAACTCCATAACTTCTTAAAACTTCTAATTTTACCTAGCATGTATTATTTAAGTAGGACAACACTTACAATCCAAAGTAAGCTAGACTTTGTCGCATAGAATGAAACACAGGGAATTATTTCATCTTGTCTTACAACATTTGTGTCACATTACGCCACATATTTCTTTTCACTCCAGGGAATTGATATTAGAGAGATGCTCGCTGGTGCTGCATTGATGGATGAAGCAAACAGGACCACTGTGGTATGACTATATTGCCTTTTTCATGTTCTTTAGGCATATAAAAGACTTTTTTATTTGAAGTTTTGAGACTAGTAAATCTACCTAGTACAAACAACTGGAATAAATTTCCTTGTAGAATTATAGGAGCTGATGGAGTTGGATCAAAGGTCTGGTTCACTTTCAGATTTGTGGTTGTGATGTCGGAGGAGCATATAGTTGTGCATTTGACTATGTGGATATGTTGTTTCTTATCTCTTGCAGGATATGGTTGTCCTCCCATACAAGGATAGTTTATTACTATTTAGTAGGTATTTACAGTACCTTGTCACGGAGTCTCCGGGGAAAGAGTTTGACCTTGACGGTAACTGGATATATTTCCTATAGTTTCCAGCTCTTAATTTTTTCATATTAAAACCACACAGAATAGATGCATTTCCACTTGCTAACTGGTCATTGTTTCACCGAAAATTTAGTTTCCTCTTTTTCTTGTTTCCAGCTATATTCAACAACTACGAGACAGTTTGCACAATTTCTTTGCAACATTTATTGAAGTATTGCGTGATAGGCCCCCTGGTCATGATTGGGAGCTTGAACCTGGAGTTACTTTTGGTGACTACCTCTTTGGAATGTTACAGGTTAGTTCTTCTAGTAATATTTTAGTTTAGTGGAGAGATCGGAAGGGGGAGTGAAGGTTTAGTGCAAGAAATGCAAGATGTTCTAGAGGCTTCATACAGTGAGATGTTGAATGCTCTATAAACTGACCTACTATGCAATTGATAGTTGATGAACATAAGATACTTGAGATGCCACAATTTTTTAACATTCTACTAAAAAGAACAAGTTTCTGATTAATTTGTAAAGAAGTTTGGATTGTTTAGGCACTGGGTGAAAAAATTCCCAGCTTTTTGTATACGATTGGATAGTAGTCCACCATCTCATAATCATATTTCTAAGAGGTTTATAATCACTGTCAATCACTAGAGAATCAACATAAATATTTTAGATATTTCTAGCAAAGTGCCCTGCCAAAAGATTGAAGTTTATATCTTAGAGAAATTAGCAAAGGAGGCATACGACATGTGTGCATGATATGCTTTTGGTAAATTCAACTAGGAATGACTAAAACTTTTAAAAACTAGGATAGGGGAATAGAAGATAGGAGAGTGGAAATAAGATGCTAATGTTGAGTGTGAGCATACCTGTCAAAGGAGAGTTGAAATACAAGGAAATCACCACCCATTAAATGCAATAACAATATTAACAGCTCCTCTGTTTTTTGATAACTATGATTATGAGGGTGTTGTTGGAAAAATAGTGCAGCTTCACAAATTGGACCACATCTTTCCGTAAAAATTTAAAATCCAGAACTGTTGTGCAATATGGAATGTGGAACTCTTTGCCTCTTCTATAATTGTTGCAATTTGATTTGCCGTAAATTCTAAATGTGTAGGGAAATGGAGGTGATCAAATTTGAAGGGTCGCTACACGTAAATTTGATCTCATTGAAGTGGTTGATAAAGAGTTTTTGAACTATTGTAAAAGTTTGAATACATTATGTTTGATTTTGTGAAATATATTCTTTGCTAGAATATATTGAACTATTGTAAGAGTACTTTTTGAACAATTGTGTACACATATTTAGAATATTGTTGTATTAGTATGTATAAGTATGTACTATTTTTTGAAGTTTATTGCAAATCTATATATTTGAATTACTTATGAGCCAATCTAATGCTTGAGATTATTTATTGCAAAATAATATTGGTGTTTTTTAATTAGAAATTGTGGCATATAAATATTTTATAGCCAAAATGATATGGCCACACTTAAAAGTGTAGCCATAGGACTGTAAATTGTGGTATGCACATGGGCAAGGACTACACTTCAAAGTGTTGTCATACATTAGATAGAAAAGGCAACACTTACAAATCGTGGGCAATAAGGAAGCTAAGGCCACGCTTAAAAGTGTAGTTGTATGAGATAGAAATGTTGCTATTTGAGGTACATAAAAGCGTTACCATTTTGCCTTTTAGGCTACGCTTTTAAGCGTAGCTGATAAGGCAACACTTGAAAAGTGTTGCCTAAACTCTAAGGTAACACTGCTTTTGGGCACCCCTGGAAAAGTGTTGCTTAAAGTCCAAAAGTGTAGCCTTTTATCAAAGGCCACACTTTTTGCTAGTTTAGGCTACACTTTACTGGGTGGCCGTAGGCCTAAAATGGTGTCGTGAGTTTTAACCATTCTGAGTACATGTCAGGCTTATGGGTGCATGCGTGTTTTACTTAAACTTGCGCACGAGTGCACCTTCTAGGCTTATGGGGGTCAAGTTAGGTTTAGTGTAGTTGTACTTATTTTTACTTTTGGTACGGTCGTGTGGTTCTTTTAAATACCGCTTGGACCTTTGTTTGTGTCTAGATTCTATCTTTCCATATTGTGTTTACCTCTCTTGCTCAATCGGCGTATGATACCAACTAAGTACCTTTGTTTTGGTACTCATGTTACACTGTGCATCTGTTTCGTGATGCAGGTCCAGTACTAGCTACCAGTGGTGATCGTTCGTGCCAACAACAACTTTTGGATCGGAGGCAAGGGTGACCACTTGGCATCCTAGACTTGAGTGTTTCCTTCTATTTATTGTATATCTAGTCTTTTGTATTTTGAGAACTTTCTTTTTGGTCCACTTTTGGGACTTGTAAGTTAGAATAACTTTGTACTTGTGACTTCTAGGTTCTAGGAGGGATCTTTACGTCTATAGTTTTGGTTTACTTCCACTCTTTTCTTGTTCTGTTGTCTAAATTATTGCTCCTACTTATTTATGCCCTTATACTCCTTACTTGTCATTCCGGATTACAGGTTGGCTTACATTCAAGTGGGTTATAGTAGTTGCCATCATGACTCGAGGGAACGGGTCAGAAGTCTTATGTCAATGTGTGCTATCAAGCCCAATAGCTTGTGGTTGATGATTGGGTCTTCCTGAAGGTACCACCAATGAAGGGTGTTACGTTTTTAGCAGGAAGTCCAAGTTTATCCCCAGATAAGTTGGACCTTACAAAGTTGTTACCAGGATTGGCAAGGTGGCCTATGAGTTTGAGTTAATAGTTTTTCATCATGTGTTTCAAGTATCGGTGTTAGGTAAGTGCATAGCATATTTGAGACGTATTATGTCACTTGAGGATGTTCAGATTTCTTAAGAAATGACTTATAAGAGGCCCCTCTTATTATTCTTAATTGTCATGTCAGGAAGCTCAGAACTAATGAAGTTTCCTCAACTAAAGCATTATGGCAAAGTAATAATGTCGATGAAATGACTTGGGAAGTTGAAGAAGAAATGAAGGAGAAGTATCTTCACCTTTTTACAACACTGATATGATATCGAGGTATGTGCTTAATTAATCATCCTCTTAAGTTAATTTAATGAATTTTGGAAATGTGTTAGGGTAAAGTAAACCCTCGTTCAAGGATGATATTTCTAATTAGGGGAGGATGTAACAACCTGTATATTTGAAAGTGACTAAATCGCTAAGTTGAAGAAGTACGCACCAAATAATTATTTTTCCCTCTTTACACTGTTCGGTGATGACTTGTTGGGAGAATAAAAATCCCAAATGGGTGATCATATCATGAAATGGATATATAGATGTGATTAAAGAATTCAATTAAAGTTGAAGGCCAAAGGAAGCTTGGTAACGAAAATTCTATCGGAAGGTTTTATTTTGGGAAAGTATTACAAATAATCTTGTATGTCATCTGGATTGGGATAACTGTATATCCTAATCTATAAAGAGTTAGAGATCCTGCAATTTATCAAATTAAAGGTCTATGATTCTAGTTTCCAACTCACTAAACCATTCACCAAAGCCACTTTAGAATAGAAAGAGATTTTTGTTTACGTGAGACTACACAAGTAGACACGTGAAGTAGGCCCTAGGTTTGTGGGCATGCATATATTCTTGTTTATGTTTTGGTAATATCATTTTTTCTGTTTCAGAACTTTGTCCCAAGAGAAAAAAACAGAGTATAACCTCAAAATTTTCCATATATGTTCATGATGTTGGATGAAGTCTTTGACGGAAGTTGTTCTACACATTGAGCTCGTCATTTCTACATAGTTTTCTCCATAGTTGGTCTGGTGTTTCTCTTCTGGGGTGTGTACATCAGGTTTTTCAAAAAAAAAGTAAAGGTATAGGGGTGTGTGCATCAGGGTTTTCAAGTTATTTTGATAAGTTAAAAGTTCTTATTATCATAATTGTAAATTGAGTTTGCAAACCCTTTATCGTGGGCTGTGTGAGTTGGTTCTATACAGAGGCGGACCTACATGTTCCCGTGAGGATGCATGTACACCCGTTAACTTCAGAAAAATCATGTATATATATGTATAAGTATAAAATGTATATAGTCATATATTTATGAGTCAACCAGTGACACGAAAAAGTGTTCGGGCTGATTGGTTTAAGTGTTGCACACCTTTAAGGTGGGGGAACTGGTTTCAAATCCCATATGCTACGTTTTTTTTTTCTGTGAAGCTTAAAAATATAAAATAAAGAGATGGCTAGTTTCGAACTTGCGACCTCATGATGCAAAGTGAAGTTCAAAATAACCACTCCACAAAGCAAACTTTATTAAGTAAAGTCATTCAATTAATATTTATACCTTAATATATATATTAGTTTTAATATTTTTAAATTTAATAAAATTATCATACGAATCGACATTGGGTGACATGCTTGAACTAATGTTCATTAGGCATTGGTGGTGCACCCATCGTTTTTAAATCCTAGCTTCGCCTCTGGTTCTATATATATGTGTTATGATTATAAAGTAGTTGTGTCTATGATTTCCATGTTTTCATGTGAGTAAGACCAAAAAATTAATTAAGTAGTATATGTGTTTGTCAACATGATGAGTTGACAACGGAAATCCAATCGTATAATTCTCAATATGTGTAATTGTAAAGGAAGCAATTACAGTCTAAATGTATTTTGGTTCAGGAGACTTGAAGATACCTATTTAGACCACAGTCTCAGAGCCATCTTGTGTACGTGTTATATCTATTAGATAGACTATATAAGATTTTGGTTGGCTCGGTATGTGATAATTGGTATGGCTTTATCTTAAATCATCAATGCAGTTATATCGGTGGGTAGATACAATAGCAACTGCAACTATAGTTCAGTATACCACCACAATGTATATGTTAGTTAAGCAGAAATCTATTCAGTTATTACACCTTCGGGACAGCCATCTCAACATGGCAGGGTAATCATTATGGCTAGATTATCGTACAATTTACCATTAGGACAATATGATTCGTATATGTGCTTACTTTGTTGTATTCACATGAAAATGCTATATACTTGGTTGCATTCTCAGATTTCACCTTCCAGGTTGTTTCTATCCCAAACTTTTGTTCAGTATCTCTAATATACTTATGTTTACAACTTTTAGTCTTGTATATGTTATTCAAATTGATGTCTATTTACATGTGGATGTTGCACTCATGCTCAGAGGCGGAGCTAAGATTAGAAGTTTGGGGTTCACAAGTTAATTTTCTAATACAAATATAGGGTCTACGAAAAAGCTAGTGAATTCGTCCGAACCCATGAACCCCCACCTAGCTCCGCCTCATGCTGCAGGTGTAGGTAGAGGCTTTGATTGCCAATTGAAGTAGGAGCCCAAGTTTAGTTGAGAGTTGGTATGCTCCTTTTTCGAGGAACGATGTTCTAGTTTGATAGTATTCAGTTTTGGTGTGACACCTACATTCACCCTCCGAAAGTCCGCAAAAGGCACGTAGCCCAAGAAATATGACCTAAGCAACAACCTATCATAACCCAAGTATCAATAACTAATATCACGTCTACAAATAAATGATGTCACATTGAAACAACTTTTAAAATTATTATAATGAGTTCATATCAGCCATAAGTTAAAAAAATTTAAAAATAACTTACCAACATTTCTGGGATTTACAACATGAGCTTCAACGGCAAATATCTCAGCAGTCGTATGCAACCCCTTCGTAATCAATTAATTATAGATGTATTTGTCCAACCTGAAAATTTTAAGTAGACAGTTATAAAATAAGTTGGTTTCTTGTATGTAATCTGCATTTGGTAAATAAGTTTTAAAATAATATATATTATATCAAGTGCATCTTTATATGTAATCTAGAAAAAAAAAACCTATTGAGGTGAGTGGAATGGTCAAGATGTAGGGGTTGGAGGTGTTGGGTGGCAATATACAATAAATATAAAATGTCATTTTATGAAGAAGAAAATATTTTTGAAAATTTTTATCCAACTAAATATGCAAGAAAAAAAAAAATTTTCTACTAAACCCACTCTAAAAGGTAAATAGTCTGAATTTACGAAATATGCCCATCTACTATTTTAAATTTGTTAATTATATCATGCATTATACTTTTGTGTCTATTCACGGCCTTGAAATTAACGAATTGTGGCATATTTACTCCCATCATGCATTGAGCTCTTGTGTGAATAAGTGGACTTCATGTGTCAAAATTATTTGGGAAAAAAGAGTTACTCTTTTAAATTTTGAGTTTTGACTCAAACTTTATATTTTCTTTGATTTGATTTTTTTTTTTTATTTTGAATTGACATGAGTTTTCTTTTTAAAAATATTTTAAAAATCGTATGGTCTTAAATAAAAATATGTATAGGACACACAAAATAATATTTGATTTAGTGATTTAAAATATGTTATATGGAGAATTGAAATTAGAGAGTTACCTATAAAATGTTTTTATAAAACTGATTTTAAAAAATTAATTAATACACATGGAGTAAGAGGCAAAGTTCCTCACTTCAGGAAGTGTATAGGAGTATCTTTTTTTTTTTTTTTTCACTTCATTAATATTAAAATTAATCTAACCTGTCCAGATTTAAACATATTGAATTTGATTTATATTCATTTATAGATAATTTTTTGGCGTGATCCAAGTTGTATATCTAGAATTTTGGCCAAACTTGAATTAGATCGATAGCCTAAATTAAGTAACAAGAATATATACATAAAAAAAAATAAAAAATTTAGTTTTTATTTTATTAGTTGTGATAAAAGAAAAGGAATTTAATAGTTTGATATCATATGAACAAAGTAAACTAAGAAAATAATCAGATGAAGAACAATTCTGAGTTGGCCATGACCTATTATTTTTATAATTTGACACACTATTTTTTTCCATCGGATGATTGACCCTAAGCAAAAATTTGAGGAATTAAATAGAATAAAATAATTTTATTCATATCTCTCAAATGTAAAAATAAAGATCCTTTTGTCTAATATAAATATCTGTAAAAAATATATAAAACTACAGAAAATATATAAGTGATCTAGAAAATCAATTCATCCGTAAAAAAAAAAAAAGACAAGTTCTAATCAAATTCATTTATTGATTAGATTTGTTTAATTTGTTTAAATGTGTCTCCATTCCCTTAAAAATAACTAGTGAAAAATTATTTTTTTGTTTTTATCCTTTCTTAAGAGCACTCACCATTTTATTTTCATTAATGACCCGAACTCACAATCTCAGACTTGAAAATGTGGGATGCTTAACTTCCGAGCAACTCCCTCTTGTCTTTATTCATATTACTTGATCAATCAAAACTTATATGTTTTCCATACTTATTTCAAGCATGTTTCACATAAATTACTTTGATTAGGAAAAAATATTCAAATTTAAATTTATGAGAACACTAAAGGGGAAAGAATACATATCATAAAAGAGTCATAAAACTAGAGTTAAGAAAACTAAAATTATGAAAACAAAAAAAGGAGAAAACAACATTAAAAAAATTAATTAGGAATATAGTTTTCATTGAGAAACTCACATCATTTGAGCATTCCATGACTCCATGATTTTTTTTTTCTAGAATAAGTCTCACTTGAACAAGAAAAGAAAAAAAAAAGACAAAACTTAATAAGAAGAAACTAGAAAATAAGAGTGAAAATAATTTGTGCAAAACTTAAATACAACAGAAAACACAAAAAAATAAATAAAATAAAGTTGACTTGAAAATAATGATAGCAAAGAGACAAGATTACAACAAAGATTTTCTTTAAGATCAAAGAATTTCATTTATTAGTCAATTAATTCAAATTACACTTTTTTTCCTTTATATATTTCCATTTGTTTATTTTGTTTTTATGTCTTTAATTCTTAAAGCTGTTGGAGAATTTTAATCAACAAAAGGATCTTTTGTGGTACTATTTCTACAAATTTCATTTATTTCTTAACTCAAAAGAGGAGAAGTTTTTATAAAAAGTTGACTTAAAGCAATTTTTTTAACTTAAAAGACCAGAACTAATTTTAAAAAGATGAATTGAAATAATTATTAACTCAAAAAAGGAGAATTAATTTTTAAGAAGTTGCTTTAAAACAAAATCAAAAGTGAAATAAAAAAGTATTTTTTTTAACTATAAGACCCATTGGATCTTAAATTTTATTAGAAATATGGACAACCAGCTCACTTCATAAAACAAAATATTTACAACACATAAAAGATATAGGAAAGTGGAAGGGCAAAATAGTAGCAAAAAGGAGAGTGGAACTTGTCTCAAATTCAGGCTTAATCCTTCCGTTCTTGTTCATCTCTTAAATCCCATTTTGATTCATCTTCAAGGGATAGGTATGCTCCTGATCTTGATCAATTGTTATTTTGAATTGGTGATTAGATCTGAACTTTATCGAGTAGTAGATCGATAGATCTAATCTCTCATTTTGATTCATCTGGTACCTTCTCAACCTAAAATTAGTTAATCCTTACCCAAATATAGGTTTAAGTGGGTTGAATCCAACCAAGGGATTAATACCACTACCTATTTCTGAACTGGGGTAAATTTCACTAATTTTGTTGATTGTTGCAATGTCTGTTGTAGAGCTTGTGAAATTTTTTCGACTTCATCTTCAATCATCTCTTTAGGTATGTTTACCCAGTAGCACTCTATCTAATTTTCTTCATTATTGGACTGAGATTGCATATCTATCGCCATTAACAAAGAGTGATCTTGCAATTCCTATAAGACTTGAATGCCATTACCTTCTTAGTCTTGGTTTTATACCACATGATACACCTCAAAGCTCTCACAAGGTGCATGGTATATTGATCAAACAAAGTTACTTCAGACTCTAGAGGAATTGAGATATAGTTTTAATCTAGCTTGCTTAAAATTTCACCATGAACCTGTAGATTAACTCACAGTCTTAGTAACTTGTAACATTAGACTGTCTAATTCTCATAATTGGAATCTTCTGCCTATGATTGGACCTCCTAGAAATTTGCAAATTCATAGTTACCTGCAAAACAAAACAGCAGGTTAGCAAAAAAATCAGCAAGAATATTTCATTCCCTTAAAAATTGTTGTACTCTTACTGATAGTATATCCTTTAGCCTATTAATGGAGTTGACTTCTAAAGCCACACTCCATGGTATATCCCAAACACCATTTAACATATCTACCAATGCCAAAGAATCAATTTCTACAATAATGTTGTTATATCCCTTCTCCCAAGAGTATTGCAAAGCCTCTCTAATAACCACAACCTCAGCAACTAGATTAGTAGTGTCTGGTAATTTCGACCCTCTTGCAACAACTAGGTTTCCATTGTTATCTCTAATACAAAATACTGCAGCACTACGACCTGGATTTCCTTTTGAAGCTCCATTAGTGTTCACCTTCCACCAACCTTCAACAAGAGGATTCCACCTTACCCATCTGGATATAAAGCAGGGCCTAAAACCATCTAGAAGTGCCACCATAAGAGGCCAAGTATTAGGGACATCCTTGTACCCAAATCTACATGTCATAAACTTTTGCACCATGCTATTTGTATCCCAGATAACCTTGTTGACTGAATAAGAACCACCATGAACCAGTGTATTTCTTCTCTTCCATAAACTATAATACTATAATAGGAAGTGCTTGAAAAACTATTTTTTGCCTAGCATATGTGAAGTATTTCTAGACTCTGTTGACAAACTCCCTTTTTATAAATAAATTCTCTAAGGTTTCTCTACTAGGATCACTACAACAGGTGTATAATTGAGAAATATTGGGGTTCCAATTAGCCATTACAGTAGCTACAGGAACTCTATTTGACCATACTCTCCACCCAAAGAATGCAACCTTAAAAGGAAGACACTTCCCCCAAATTTGCTTAAAGTTCACATTTACATCCTCTCTTTTTCTTAACAAATCCCAAACAACTTTTTATGCTTGTTTTTGTCCACCAAGGCTTGTCCCCTTGATCAACCATCAAAGTATGACTCATATGCAATCTAACCTGGTTAAACACATTCTCTGGTAAATGATGTTCCATATTAACATAAACCCAACCAGCTTCCTTCAAGAATTTATCAACATCTACCATTGGGTGACATGTGTGCACTTCTATATGTTGAAGATATAAATGACCTAGCATAGTCCAATTATCATACCATATTGAAGAAGTACCCCCTTAGATTTCCACCATAAGAATTGTTCAATACATTCTCTATTTTGCAGCATATTCCTCCACACTTGAGAGCCCCCTTTCCATTGAACAAGTGTAAGACTCTGCTTCTTACAATTCATGTTTCACATGAAATTTGCCCATAGGGTGTTTTGTGTTCTGAATCTCCACCAGAGCTTTGCATATATGGCTTTTGAGATATCAAAGATGGACCTAAATCCTAAACCACATTCTTGTTTAGGCAAGCAAACCTTCTCCCAAGCAGCTCAATGCTTACTCCTTTCCGAGACTTTATTACTCCAAAAGAATTTAGCAAAAATTCTATGTAGATCCTTTAAGACACAATTAGGAGGAACTATAGCAGAAAGCACATGAATGGAATACTTTGTAACACATTGGTAATCAATGCCTCTTTAGCTCCATATATTAGCATATTTCCTTTCCAAGCTTGCAACTTGGCCTTCACGTTTTGAATTAGCTCTGCATAGTGCTTTTTTCTTTTCCTTGAATAAGTAATAGGACAACCTAGGTATTTAAAAGAAAAAAGACCCGTTTTATACCTGTACAATCTTCCACTAGTTGTTTAACTTCAGTTGTAGCTTCTGATGAAGATAAACTGAACTTTTATCTTTATTCACTTTCTTTCCAGATTGACTCGCATAATCCTGCAAAATTGACACTATTTTCTTCAAGGAATATGCATTAGTTGATGCAAAAATAATAGCGTCATATGCATAATATAAGCAAGATGATTTAGATTAGTGCTCTATTTTGGTAATCCATTGCCTACATATTGATCATCCTCAAATAAAGAGTTTAAAACCCTAGTCAAAACTTCAGATGAAAATATGAAAAGAGCAGGTGATAAAGAATCACCCTGTTTTACACCTCTAGTAGAGTAAAAGAAACCATGAGGTTGACCATTAATCAACACTGAATATCAGTTATTAGCAAGTAGTCTCCAAATCATATCTATAAATCTCTCAAAACAACCCGTCTTTCTCAACACTTTCGTAAGAAAAAACCAAGAGATTATATCATATGCCTTAGACATATCCAGCTTAATGACCACATTAGCAGACTTACCCCTCTTTTTGATATCAGTAACTATCTCTCATGTCATCAAAATATTTCTATGATACTCCTCCCTTCAACAAAACCAGATTGATTATACAAAATCAATTTAGGTAGTAATACCTCAAGCCTATCATGCACAACCCTGGAGATGATTTTGTTGATAAAATTGCTCAAACTAATTGTCTTTAAGTCAGAAAAAGATTAAATAATCTCTTTCTTGTGCAAAAAGACCAAATTAGTATGAGTAAAGGGCATTACCATTGAGAAAATCTTGAACCAACCTTAGGATATCATTACCTAAAATCTCCCAACATGACTGGTAAAATCTACCGGTTAAACCATCTGGCCCACTTGCACTATCCCCATTTAGGTTGAACACTTCTCTCTTGACTTCTTCTATATAAGGTTGTTTGCACAAGGCATCATTTTCTTCTTTATTTATAAGAGAGGGGACATTTCTCAACAAAGAGAAATCAGTAGCATCCCTCTCTTGTAAAAATTGACTTTGAAAAAAAAATGTACAACCATCTCTGCAATTTCACCTGCCTCTTCTAACCATGTACCGTGAGCATCTTGAATTCTTTGCAGTTGTAGCTTTCTTCTCCTACCCTTCACAATACTGTAAAAATATTTAGTATTATTGTCTCCACTATCAAACCAATCATACCCAGCCTTTTGTTGCCAAAATATCTCTTGAAAATGCAAGTATTTCTTATATTCAGCCTGTGCTCTATGTAGCACTTTCCTGGGGAATTCTTCAAATAACTTCTTTTTAATCTTATCAATATCCTCCATGATAATAAGCTACATAAAAATGTCTCCATATTTTTCTCTGCTCCATTTTGTTAATGTTGCTTTGACTCTATTGATATTATCTCTAAAGTCAAAATAGGGGTTTTGGGACTCAATAACAAACCAATTCTGTCTAACTACTTCCAAGAAATTTGAATTATCAACCCAGAACTTAAGAAATCTAAAAGGTTTCCTATTATTAATCTCTCCAACCTTGCAAGACAGAAACATAGGGGCATGATCTGATCCTGTCCTAGCTAAGTGCTCCACCTCCATATGGGTAAACCTTTCTTGCATCTCTTGATTCATTAGGATTCTATCCAATCTTTCAAAAATGTAGTCATGTCCAGCCCTTCCATTCCACCAAGTTAAAGGTCTTCCCTTAAATTGGATTTCTGTAAGATCACAAGATGAAATGCAATTATCAAAATCCTCATGTTCAAGATCATGAATTGGTAGACCACCAATATTTTCTTCAACATTAAATACCACATTAAAATCACCCCATACTAGCCAAGGATTAGTCATTGATGATACCACCTCAAATATGTCTTCCCACAATACCAATCTTTCTTCATCGGTACATTTGGCATAGACCAGTGCTACAAAGAAAATATGCGAGGTTAGCTGATTGTGAAGCTTAACGGTAATTGATTGATCTGAGCTCTTCATAACAGTAGTATGAAGCCCAATATTTGCAAAGAACTAAATTTTGCCATTTGAATTGGCAGTAGCAAATGGCATGCTCAATCGTCTCTTATTCCTGTTGATATGTCTAATATTCTGAATAGGTTCCAATAGTCCCACAAATGAGAACTTATGGTGGTTATGCAACATCTGTACTCTTTGAAAAGCTTGTTGGGATCTGACAGATCTAATATTCCATATAAGAGCATTCATTGTTTATTAGGACCTGTTTTGACCCTTTTAGGATGAACTCTGATAGGTACATTTTATCACCATTCCCTTGTTTTTTCCTTTTTCTTAAACTTTTTAACCGTCTTGGTGATAGGTCTGCCTCAAGTTGAACAAACCAGAACTCATCAATATTGTCCTCCTCCATTAAACCTTTAGCAATTAGTGTACCATTTGATTCATTGTTACAACTGTTTCCTACATCGATATTATGAGAAATAATGGTATGTAAGATTCTATTAGAGGATTCCATTTGAATCAACTGACTATCATTCAATTTAACCACCCTTGGAACCTCAATTATTGCCTGTGAGAGGTCTGTCTTGATAGTTTTCTTTCCATTCACATCCACATCCCCTCCCTGCACTCTTTCAACTAACATTGAAACTTGGTTATCTAACTATTGATTATTGACTTGAATTGCAGGACTGCTCATGACTATTGGTAAAACAACAACTTGTTGGTGCGGTAGTGCTATAATTGCTTTTGACACTGTAATCACCTCCCCTTCATTCTTATTCTCTTCAATATTATC
The DNA here is from genome assembly GCA_036250505.1 of Solanum acaule. Classification (NCBI taxonomy): domain Eukaryota; kingdom Viridiplantae; phylum Streptophyta; class Magnoliopsida; order Solanales; family Solanaceae; genus Solanum; species Solanum acaule. The sequence goes on along the minus strand of JAJOOR010001444.1, from coordinate 7,082 downwards.
TAACAATAGGCTGTACAGGGTTACTGAATTAATAGTAATGGATAGATCATCTTCACTGTTAGAACCACATTGGTACTCCACACTCCCAAAAATGGTACTCTTCTGATTAATCACTTCATTTTCCCCTTCAACCTTTTCTGCGCTCTCTTTATCTGAATGTGTAACTAAACTTTGCAGGGTATCTAAAGGCTTTTCAAGACTCTGAATCCTCGGTTGTTCACTTATTGAATTGGCATCCTTCCTTTGTGTAGGAAGTTCTTGCTTCCCAAAAGTTTGTAACACCCATTCCTTTCTAGACTTCACATGCTTGCTCGGCTGATCAGTTATATCCTCATGCTGACTTGTTGATTCTTGATTCTCATCATTGTTTGATCTGATTGCTAGTGGATCATCTGTCAAAGCTACAAACCTGTTAGTATTTTGAATAGAAGTGTCAACTACTTGTTTGTTGGCTTTACGCCCAACCACCTTCCACGCTCTTGGATAACCTATTACTTTTCCACTAGACAAGATTGTAGCTTTTCCTTTTTGAAACTGTTGAAATTGTTGATGCATTCTAGGTTGTTGTTAAGCTCCAGTCTTCTCCACTCAGAGGCGAACCTACATGTTCTCGTGATGGTGCACGTGCACTTGTTAACTTTGGAAAAATCATGTATATATATGTATATTTTCACGATTCGAATCTACATCATGGACATGGCCAGCACTCAAGAACCATTGTTGGTCCCCAAGCGAACACTCATCCTGGCTGACTACAAACGGAAAACTAACTCAAACATATATAAGCTTAAAACTGAATTAAATTCATTAAACTCAAATACTCAACTTTAAAAAGTCTGAACAATACTCAACATATATACTCAGAGTTTGTAAAATAACTCAAAAGAAAATAAATACAGAAAACTGCTTAACTTTGCCTATTTATGAAACCTCTACTATTACAGAAGGATATTGGGACAAGACCCACGACATCTCAAAACTACTAACTGAAGGTAAAGGTGAAGTCCTTCGGAATACAAGAAGGGTCACCACAACTAATTGGAATACCACATAACCTCAACGAAATACATGTTGATGATCCTGAATACTTATATCTACATCATGAAACGATGCAGGCCAAATGACGTCAGTACACGGAATGTACGAGCATGTAAGGGGAACTCTGCAACATAACTATAAACTCGATCTAATAAAAGGGAAGACATACTTACCTCGTCTCAACTCAAAATGACTCAAGAATACTCAACTTAACTCATGGATACTAAACTTAAGTCAACTCAGGATACTCAACTCAACTTAGGATACTGTACTCAACTCAGGGTACTCAACTTTACTCAGGATACTCAACTCAACTTAGGATATTGTACTTAACTCAGGGTACTCAACTTTACTCAAGATACTCAACTCAAACTCAAGGAATACTCAACTCAAAATGAAAGCAAGAATAAAATATGCTATACACATGAAACTTTTAAAACAGCAGATAATAACTCAAATGTATATGAAAATACAATAATAAACTCATTACTCTTATTTGGGATATTCTCTAACCAACAACCATCACTATGAGCAACGAGATGATACAACATCTCACCTACGCTGCCAGAACTATCCTATACCTTGTCGGAGTATAGGACATCCTCAACTAAGTGGATCCACTAAGCTATGCTTAAAAATCAATAAGAAATCATCTAAAAATTATGACCCTTTACCCATGTTGGCAGACATGGTTTATAAGGATTTTGAGTTGTCTGAACTCATCATTATATCGGTGCTCAATACTAGTCCCAATAATATATACTCATGCTCATATGTTTAAAAACATAACTCTTCCTCTGGTTTGAGATAATTGCTCAAACTACCCTCTTAAAAGAGGTAACTGCTCTTGAATTAACTTTGGAACTCATAACTCATTTAGAAATCTTAGTTTCTCTTTTATCAAAGCAAAAATTAATGCCTCTCGGAATACAGTCTCCTTATATTATTACTCGACCGATACTTGAAAACTCTTTCTCAAAAACATATCAAAATCATATTATAATATGATCATTAATGACTCGGGAAGTCATAGTACATAAACATTGATGGTATATCTCGATACCATACTGCTCATACATTGATGGCATACTCGATTGACATACTAATCATGTTTTAGAAAAATCTTTTCTCAAAACTCATCTTTACTTTCTCAAAAACTCTATGTAAGACTCAAGTGTTGGCTTTAAAAAGTTTCTCAAGATTTATAACTCAATTCATATGGTTCATGCGGAATTATGGACATGAATGACTCAACTCAGGGATCTGAATAGCAATATGAAACTCAATACTCAGAAGACAAGACTCAAGAACTCAAGGACTTAGGAACTCGAAACTCATACCTCAATGATATTAATCCTCTCAAACATACTCAATTTATGGAGTTCATACGGAATTATGGGCATGAACGATTCGACTTAAGGATCTCAATAATAGTGTAAACTCATGAATACACTCTTGTCATTCTGATACTCATTTACTCAAGTCTTGAAACATACTATAAATAATTATAGAAGACTACTCGAAAAGACTCAAAGGAACTTTTTCAAACTTTACTCTTAACTCAACCTTGAATTTCAATTATGAATTCAAGGATCATGATTATGATATATAGGATTTCTCAATCATTAGATGTAGTTTGGATAGTTAAAATCAGGAAGAGAGCGAAGGTACGTTTTAAAAGAACTCAGACGGGACGAACAATAGAAGAAGAACAGGGGCAGACAACCCTAGCGCATGGCCCCAGCCCCTAAGCTTCAGAACACCATTTCTGGTGTAGTGCAGGCATGGCGCGCCAGCGCCCTGGGAGCATCTTTGGTGCGTCGCGCCACCCTTCCCCTAGAAAATTCTGACGAATTTTTCTTCTTGATTTTTTGTCCTAATTCACCTAGAGTCAATGGATTTCTTCCAAACTTCCTTAGATTAGTAAACCCAACATAAGTGAACGAATTCCTATTCAACTTTTCTCATGAACAACCCTCAAACTCGTAACCCTCACTTAAAGAACTCATCAAACTCCAATAATAAAGATTGAAGAATGAAACTTCAAGAAAACTCATCAAGAACTCATTACACGAAATCTCATGGATGAATTCAATAAGGAAAATCATTATTGGCGTGAGGGCGAACTAACCCATCACTATGAAAGCTTACATACCTCGAAAGAATTAAATTCTTGGTGAAATCCTCAAAGCTCGCAAGAATCTTGAATACTCTTCTTTTCTCCTCTTGAACTCCTCTCAAAAACCCTAAGCGTGTTTAGGAATCACTAAAACTTATGCCAATCAGTTTAGACCCCTAAAAGATTAACAAAAATGAGCTAGGTTAGTGGGGGTAAGGAAAAGACCAAAATACCCCTCCTTAAAATGGATGGATTGACTTAATTAGACAAGATGCACTCAAACAGGCATATCTCCTTCATCCGAACTCAGAATTTAGCAAACTCAGCACCATTGGAAAGAGGACTCAGAGATCTTCGATTTGATTGCTCATGGGCCACCTAAATTTTTATGTGTTGAAAGTTATGATCGTTTGAAGTTGACCAAGAAATAATCTCATAGAGGAATTTGATTTGACGGAAAATTTCCAACTCAACTTTATGCTATGAAGTTTAGCAACCTTAACATCTAAGAAAATATCGAATCACTCAGAAAAAAACTTATTTACCATAAAGAATGACTCGAGTCTCAACTTAGAAATTTTTGGGACGTTACAATATCTCCCCCTTGGGATCATTCGTCCTAGAATGACAGCTAGACAGAGAATGGAAAGGGATTACTCTTATTATACTCAAGCCTAACTCAAAATCACCAAGTACTTGACATAAGGTGATTATTCTTGATCTGGATCACAAGATTTAGGTTCTATAACTCTATAAAAAATCTCATCCCAAGAACACTACATTTAAGCCTAGAACCTTAACCACTCCATGGACTCCTACTAACCACTTCTGATAAGAATTCTTAATCCTCTCATCATCTCTACCAAAAGAACTTTCATGAATTATTACTAGGAATTTGATTTATTACTTATCATAAAACCTTCTCTTCTTCTCCCTTCACATTCATAACCTTAGATAGAATAAACACACCATCACTGTCACAATAAAAAGAAACAATCTTCTTCTCTATCATCACACAACTACTATTAACAACCCCACTCTAAAAAATAAAAGGGTAACTGAAGGAGCGTTAGGGCGAAAGGTCATAAGCATGATTCATTCGAGATTTCTGATATAAGAATATGCATGGCATAACATTATGTTGCTAGCCATGTAGAGTAAATCATGAATTTGCAAGACTGAACATACTATGAGACATGAATGCTTATATGAATAGATATCATGATACTGATATCAATAACTTCATGGATTAAGCTTGAGATTAATGGGCTAAAGTCCTTGCCCCTTATTCTGGAAACTGATCATAGATGTGAATCTCTCTGAAGTTTATGAGCATAGGTCACAAACACAATTCTGAAATAAGAAACATCATCATGATGTTGTAATGACTGAACTCTGAGGAATACACTAGAGTATGAATGGATTGATATACCTCTTTATCTCTTTCTGAAGACATAACTATCTCATTCTCAACACTTGACTTGATTTCTCATCTTATCATCTCCCCCTTGGGTCTGAAGCTGACACTTGAAGGTTATGGATCTATTACTCAGGAAAGGCTTATCTCAGGCCTACTGAACTCTCCATAAACAAGTACTAAGACTCCTTCAATTCCTAGGGAGGACCTCTTTCTAAGATGTTTCTCTTACCATCTTCTAATTGGCTTATAAGGACACCTCATCTAACTCTTTAAGGGAAAAACATTGCTTATATCAGCCTATTCAACATTGACAACTCAATTATATTATCTAGGCACACATGGAAAATCATTAACTTAATTGGAACCTCATCTGATTACATACCATCTTGGTACACCTCTTAATGCTCTTGTTACTTCTATGACTTAGCCACACTTCACTGCCCTTATCTAAAAGTTAGGGTCTCTCACTTGAACCATTCATATTTATTGCAGCTAACATATCAATTTCTCCCCTCTCTATGTCAAGTCTACCAGATCAGATCTCGAGACCAACATCATCACCCTTATGTTTCCATTCTTTTGATCATGACACTCATCTCAAATTCAAGATTAATTTTTATTACTAAATCCGAATATTAATATGATTGTTCGCTTACTACACTAACTTACAACTACCATATAAATGTTAAGAAACACTCGCCCACTAACACCTCATGACCAGTAGTCAATTTTTATCTCTCAGTCTACTTATTTACAGATTACCTCCACCTTCTACTTCAAAACTAAAATACTATTTACTCTTTTACTATACATCATTACTTTATTAGTTTTATAACCCTTTTAATATTATGGGTTCTCCCTTAAAAATTATATGCCTATCGTAGATCTCCCACCTCATGAATACTCTTACTCTTCTATTCAACACCTACACTTGGTCGTTACTAACATAATGGAACCTCATCATAAACTCCTTTCTAGTTCAAGCATACTCTAACTCATCCTAGCTTGCAGCTCTTACTCTACCTCTTATCATGAGATCTTCATAGCTTATCACTCCTTAGTCTACCCATTAGGGAAAACTCTTCATTAATAACTTACTAGGTGCATGACTATAATAACATAGCTTGCCTCATCACTATCTCCCTTTCTTAGATAGCTTAACCTCTACATACCTTCCTCTAACTTTGGGTACTTTCATTGCTACTGCTCATAATTTTGTAACTCATACTACCTTTCCGAGTGAAAATACTATCGAAGCTCTAAACATAGTTCCTCATAAGGATCTCATCTAAAAAAGGTTTAGGGAAAAGATTAGAACTTGCTTTTAGCTCAAACGCACGATTCACATGAATAGGAGTGCATTCTTTTGAATCTCAACAATTAAACTCATTCATAGGCTTCTCTCAAGCCCCTCTGTAGTCTCATGACTTCCTCAAGACTTCTGCTGAGAGCAACTCATCTATAAAGAACTGACTTTTCTTTTCAACCACCTCTAGTATGAGGGGTAATCGAATGAATCTGAGAAACACACGAGTTTGAATAAACTCCTTATGACACAACTCTATTGCACGATATAGAGTATGAAAGAAGGGTAACTTTTCTTAAATGTCTACAGTCCCTCATTTATAGAAGTGGAGCCCTCACAAACATAAACAAGATCCTATCGACACGACTTCATAAACACCCTAGGACACTTGAACCCTGTGCTCTAATACCAAGTTTGTCATGACCCGAGTCTACACCCTGGACATGGCCGACAATCAAGAGTCATTGTTGGTCCCAAAAGAACCCCTCATCCTGGCTAACTACAAGAGGAAGACTAACTCAAGAATACATAAGCTTAAAAGTGAATTAAATTCATTAAACTTAAATACTCAACTTTAAAAAGTATGAACAATACTCAACATATACACTCATAGCTTGTAAAATAACTCAAAAGCAAGTAAATATAGAAAACTCCTCAACTCTGTCTATCTATGAAGCATGTACTATTATATAAGGATATCGGTACAAAACCCACGACATCTCAAAACTGCTAACTGAAGGTAAAGATGAAATCCTCCGGAATACAAGAAGGCTCACCACAGCTGACTGGAATACCACATGACAACGAAATGCATGTTGATGATCCTGAATACTTGTATGTGCATTATAAAATGATGCAGGTTCAATGGCGTCAGTACATGGAATGTACGAGCATGTAAGGGAAACTTTGTAACATAAGTATAAGCTCGATCTAATAAAAGAGAAGACATACTTACCTCGTCTCAACTCAATATGATTCAAGAATACTCAACTCAACTCAAGGATACTCAACTTAACTCAAGGATACTCAACTCAACTCAGGATACTCAACTCAACTCAACTCAACTCAAATCATGATACTCAACTTAACTCAGGGTACTCAACTCAAAATAAAAGCAACAATAAAATATACTATATACATAAAACTTTTAAAACAGTAAATAATAACTAAAATATATATATATATATATATATATATAT
>JAJOOR010001443.1:0-118093 GCA_036250505.1 Solanum acaule | reverse complement strand
ATTTCTAGACTTCTTATTGATGTAAGGGCTAAGTCCCATTTTCGATACTTCTATGTCTAGATGGTACATTGTGACGAAGTTAGATTCTATTTTTCATAAATGAAGTGAAGTTGAACTTCCAAAGTAAAAGTTTTAAATTTTCCGTGATTTTACTCTATGATACATGCTATGATGAATGCTTAGGAATTGTATAAGACCTCTTCGAGGTCGAATACGTCGGTAATGACTAGGGGGTGCTCTCGGGTCGTTACACAACCCTAGTTTTTATAACTTTATTTTTGTTTTGGAAATAATGGTGTGTTGATTATGTAGGTCAAAGTGCAGCAAGTGGTGGAAAAGTGCAAGTTGGCGAGCTAAATATCCAGTCGGCGTATCACCGAAGAAGTCGGCGACCCCGACCTATACCACTGTTGGACTCAAGACAACTTTAAAGTGGAGTCTGTAAAACTCGGCGAACCCAGAAAATTAATGGAGAATCGCCGACCAGGTCGGCGTTATTAATCTAGTCTGTCGTTTGGACCCCCAGATTAGCTGGAAGTCTTGTAAAACTCAGCGAGGTAAGTGACCACTCGCCGTGTCACTGAATGGTTCGGCGAGCATGACTAATGTCGCTGAATGAGCGAAAACTGGACGTTTTTTAAAAGGCTAAAGGTTTAAATTTCAAACTCTTCACTTTCCCTCAGTTTCGACCTTCACAAACTCAAACCCACTTAGTATTTTCTATATTTCTTGCATTTTTACTGTATTTGAGTTGTTGATTGGTGCTCAGAGTTGAATTGCATTGCTGCCTCGCATTTCAATATCATATTTAATCGGCATAAAAGGTTGGTTTTCCAAACCCCGAGTTTATTTTTATTGAAGTTGTACTCTTTTGCAAATGATATTATCTTGTTGAAGTGTGTTGGGCCTCTCTGATAGGATTAGAATGTTTAAATGCCTATTTTAATTTGTTAATCCTTGCCTGTATTGTTTTTATTGTCCAATTCCCATATTCTTGTGCTTTAAAATGAAATAAATTTTGTGGGGTTGTGATTGCATGTTGTTTAATTTAGTAGGGTGAAGTCTAAGTAGCCTGTATTTGTGCCAAATGACGTAATTTTCCCAATTATAAAACATATGACGTCATTATTAGGGGCAAAAGTCATCAGTTGGCCAAATTTGGCAAAATCGGGAGAAGTCTCAGTATCCCAGGGTAATAGGTGCTATGGTTCTAGTTTTAATTTGAGTTGTGCATGCTTTGATTTTGTTTTCGGGGGTTGTGGGGTTGAAAGTAGGCACGTTGGGTCGTTTGGCGAGCTGGGTCAAGCTCGCCGAACCAGTCGGCGGTTCATCGAAGGTCCCCATCTCGCCATTTATTACATGCTTAATGTGTTGTTGGGCTCCATAACTTTTGGTAAGAAGCCTGAGGTCGATGAAGGCACTCGATGACTCGCCATAAGACTTCTTGATCGCCTTTTGTCTGCACCCTTGTAGCCATTATGCACTGTAATTTCCGGTGGGCTTGCCCTTGCTCGTCGAAAGGCCTTTCCCATCGCCGACTTGCCAAAACATTAGAGCCAATCCTTTCGGCAAGCACTATTTGGCTTGCCAAAGTGATTCGGCGACTTGCCGACTAGATCGGCAAGTATATCTAAAACTGTATTTTTTATGAATTTGATTGAGTTGTTTCTATCTTTTTCTTGATGTTTAGCAGATATGGTACAAACAAATATAGACATGCCACCCCGGAAAAGAGTACGGGGTATCACTATAAATGAAGGAGGATCAAATCCTCCAAAGAAGGGCAGACAAAACCCTCTTCCAGGTGACATAGGCAAGGGCAAGAGGCCCGTGTCTGACAGAGCTACTACTAGCTCCCAGGCTGCTCTATTTAAGCCTGAGGATGACCAACCTCTACAGTCCCTGTGGTCTGAACTCCGAGCCAGATCTCACTCTAACTTAGCAAGAGTTCCTCTTGCTTCCCCACCAACAAATTCAGTTTGCGAACAATCTTAGAAGAGAAGCTGCTCTTAACAGAAGCCCTGGTGGGCAAGTACTCGAATGTGAGGGACACCCTCCACTACCATCAGTTTGAATGGTTTACCAGGCCCCGAGACCCTTAGATTCCTTCATGGGTCATGGAGTTCTATATAGTCTATGGTGACTTAGTCTCGAAGAGCAAGAAGAAGGCAAGCGAGTTCAGACCGGTGAAGTCTGTCATGGTATGCGGAAAGGAAGTTCGGTGCAATAGTGAGTACATAAACAATGTACTGGGTAAAGCTCTGCATTCTATGCACCGTTATGTTGGATTACCTGTTGCTCAGTCCTTAGATGATTTGAAGGGCTGGCTGGCACCTCTGATTTCCGATACCACCCTGAGGTGGATCGAGGTAGGAGCCCCTATTGAGAATAGGGATTTGAGTATTGTTGCTTGTTTCTAGTTTGGCTTTATCAGCAGCACCTTAATGTCATCCCAGAGCGAGTCTATTATGCGCCATCCTAAGGCAGCATGCCTTGGAGCTATCATATCTAGGAGGAGCATCGACCTGGGACTTCTTATTGAGCAGGAGATGGCCATGAGGGCAGAGCAGAGGCAGACTTCCTTACCTTTCCCAGTCTTGATCACAGAGTAATACAGGAGAGCTGGAGTACCTCGACATGATACAAGGGACATTGAGGTAACCCCGTCCTCCTCCACTAACATCCGACGCATTGAGGCCGAGTATACTAGAAAGGAGGCTGATAGGAGGAGGGCAGCTCCAGTGGACACTTCTCTGGAGGGTGATGTTGATTCCATACCTGCAGAAGCCTCTGTGCCAACTCCGACCTACGACCCTTCAAGTACTTCTGCCTCTACTTCTTCTTCATATGCTCCAGGCACATCCACTTCCTCCTAACAGACCAAGATTACTCAAGCGGTGATCCTAAAGATGGGGAATCTGGCCCATTCAACTGACGTGAAGGCGACTCGATTAGAGAGATTTATTCCCTTGATAATTGAGGCTACTATTGTGGCTGCACAAACTCCCTTCCGGGTTTCGTTGATGATCTGTCTATTAGAGTCGCATCTTGTGAGAGTAGGCAGGGAGAGAACTCCGAGGTTAAGGCTTTGAAAGCTGAGGTAGCAGATTTGAGGAAGGACGTAGACTATCTGAAGTCTACTGACTTCACTTCATTGTTGGAGGCTGCTGATGATTTAGAGGCTCCTGGGATTCAGAGATTCCTCTGACCACCACCATAGATGTATACAGGGATGAGGTCGCAGTTGATAAGTCAGATGCTAAGACCGACAAAGAGCAGATATAGATACGGGATGAGAGCATATATGGGGACTTGCCGGACCTTGAGGAGATGATTATGCAGTCGGTGATCCATACATCGCTTATCAAGAAGTCTATGGAATCTCCTAGTGGGTCTGGTACTGTTGTTCCTTCTGAGGAAACTCCTGGTACTGAAGCCCGAGATCAGACTGATGCACCGAGCACTAATGCCTAGACAGATGTAGCGACTGTAAAAATGGGATCCCTTTTTTACCTCCCTATCTGTCTTATTTTTATTTTGACTTGTGGATATATTATTTTGTTTGCATTTGAGGACAAATGGCTTTATTTTTGGTAGGGTGAGGCCTACCTTTTGTGTGACTTTTTGTGAATATTGATGTTTCTCTTATATATTTGGATTTTGAGCTGAAATTGTGTTGTACACTACTTTTAGTGGAAGGATTGAGCTTGTGGCTCCGTGTTTTTAATTGTAAATGACTTTTAACCCTTCCGAAAAATTTTACCACCTCTTGTTTTTGTTGATTGTGGCTGTTCTTTTGCAAATTTGAGTATCAGTTTTGATCAATATCGATGACTTGAATAGTGCTCATAATCAAACAAAAATGAATATGCGGCTACGATGAGGCCAAATAAAGTTGCACAGACAATATGTGAACTCTTTGCATCTTGTTCTGACTAGCCAAGTATCGAATTGAGTCTCTTGTGATGAACATTGCACACTAGCGAAAGTGTGGAGTTTTGTTTGGCTTTGGTGTCAATGCCTTGTTTGATGAGCTTACCGTGAACCATGTGTGATGACACCTAGAATTTGCCCCGTTGGTCCGGTTGACTAAGTGATGCAATCTCTTGATATGATCTTAGGAAACTTTATAGAGTTAGAAACAATTTGACATTATACCTCTTTTTGTGGCCTACCTTGTGAGTGTGTGAATCCGTTTTGAGCACCCTTTGAGCCTTAACCCTTTCTTTGAAGAAACTTGATGACATTGTGACCTTTCTTGATCCATTACCCATAACCCTATTGACTTGTGGATTATTTGAATAGCCAACTTAGGCCAAAAGCCTAAGTTGGGGGTGTGGTCAAAAGAGAAGGTAAATCAAGAAGCACAAGAAACTCCCCTTTGATCCATGGATTTGATAAAAAAAAATTAGAACCCGTCCATACAATAAAAAAGAGAGATAAAAAAAAGAAAAGAATAAAAAAGAAGAAGAATGAAAAAGTTGTGGAATAAAGTTGTGAAAATACAAAAAGAAATGGGGTTTCCAACAATCCATGGAAAGTGAATAATGGGATGACTTGTGAGCACGAATGAAAAATGATGAAGAAAAGGAAAAGACGTGTTGTTCACACCACATCTCATGAGGACTATAGCCATTGAGCCTCAACGACCATACCTTTGTACTAAGCCCCATTACAATCCTTGAAAAGACCTTTTTGATCTTAAGTGAGCTGAAGCAAGTGTTGATTGGAATATTCAGGAAAACTTATTGGTGAAGTCATACATTGTGTTCATCTTTATGAGTGTGAGCATTGCATTCGATTTTGGAGCTTTAAATTGTTAACCATTGTGTGTAAATATGGAATCATTCTTTGTGTGAGGGCTTTTGACTACCTTTGTTGAGCTTGAACTTGCATTTGAAGCAAGTATTCTGAGCTTGAGATTCTCTTGTAATGGTGAGTCAAAACTTGAGTCTTGAGTGCACAATTGATCCTTGCATGAGTAAGTTGAGTCTTGTTGTGTGCATTCATGATTGAGTCTTGTGTAGCAGTGTTTGAGACATCCTTTTTGAACTGCTTAACTTGAGTTTTATTTGAGGACAAGCAAAAGTTTAAGTTGGAGTGTTGATGAGTCCACAATTTGGACTCATTTAGGGCTTTATTTTAATAGATTTAGTGTTCTGAAATCCATATTTTGTGCCGATAACGGATGTAAATCCTTGAACTTAAGGTATTTCGATTGCGAAATAAAGCATGGACACTATTAAGCAAAAAGGAACAAGGCAGCTGAAAGAACGAAGGAAAGAGGGAGTGAGGATCACCTAACCCATTAGGCAGGTCGCCGAATGGCAAGGGTCTAGCCTAATGTTTCAGAGTGCCAAGCCCTGAAGTAGAAAATCTAGTCAGTGAGAGAAAGGAGCAGTCGGTGAGTCGCCGAACGGTTCCACGATGCAGTGTCATATTGCATAAAGTTAAAGAACCTGAATATTCTAAAGGCAAAAGCAAAACGACGATGAAAATGACCAAAGGGTGGATCGCCGATCCCAACTAACTGTGCCGACTGAACCTTCGCAGCACACTTTTTGACAACTATAATTACTTAGTTAAATTTTTAGCGTAGTAGAAATCGAAAATGAGTTTTTTTGTGGAATCATAATTTTATTTAGTTTTTGAAGTTGAGAGCTTAAAACTTAATAGAGAGACAATATTTTTCCTTAGCTTTAAAGATTTGAAGATTTCCATTTCTGAGAAATTGGAAGTAGGTGTTGAAGATTCTTCATCTTAGACCTTTGTAAAGACTATATCGATTGTACCCAGTTGATAGAAACACAACTGGGTAACGATTTTTACCTTTTTACTATGTCTAGCTAAAACCCCAATTCTTGGGGTGTGATTATGTTATTATGGGTTGATTTAACTGTTAGATATTGTTAATTGATAGTTTATTTGTTGTTTAAAAGTGATTTTGTTCAGTAATTGTGGTTGAATTAAATGGGTTGTAGTTGCAAATACAATCTTAACTTCGTGTTTTTGGCTTGCTCGAGAGAGAGGTTTTAAAACTACAATTACTGAATCGATGGTCTGTGGGTATTGGGTTGTCATTGGTTCAGCTCGAGAGAGTGAATCCTAACTCTTTTCCACACATTCATCTCGAGAGAGTGAATGGACTAAAGTGAAGGTTGTGCCTCATTGCTGCTTCTTGGTGTTCAAGAAAAACCAATTTGATTCGGGGTAAATTGTTCAAGAGAAAGTTTACCCCCCACTAAAGTCTAGCTTATTCACTGATTTACAGTTGTTTACTATTAATTACAATTACCAGATTGTTTACCTTAGCCCATAATCCAATCACATCCCAAGAATACCATCTCTATATTCATATTTTTGTGTTATTTATTGTTTTAGTTGATAATTGAATGCAAAACCCCCTTTGATATTTGACAATTGTGTCACCCAAACTTGAATTATGTTTTTCTTCGTAAATGTTTTTAGCTATGATGGACTTGAGAATATTTATTATTTTCTATTTATTCTTGAGTACGAACCGCTCCCTTGGGACTCGACCCCAACTCACTAGTTGGGTTATATTACTATTGAACGATCGTTGGCATTTAGTATTGGATGAAGTGCTATGATACGTTAATCAATAGTCCATTCTACCTGCAACGAATTAACATTATTGGTAATGATGTACACCCGTTAAGTTAAATTCGATAATTGGTTAGTCAATTCTCCAAGTGTTATCTCATTATTTGATTTTTCCTTGTTGATTGTTGAAGTTGGTTGGTAACGACATCTTAGAGTTCGACTTATAAAATTGTTAAGTGTGATGTTTGTTCGGCTGAAAAGTTCACAGTCATATTTTCATAATTGAATTCAAATAAAGCTACTCTCTATGGGATCGACCCCAACTCATTCAGTTGGGTTTATGCGCTAATCAAAATGGTGCCGCTGTCGGGGAGTAGCGTTGTTTAGAGTTCGTTTATTGAAGATTTGACTTGTGAATTTGTCGGGTGTAGTTGAATTGATTTAGACTGCATTGTGTTAGTGATGGTTGGACTGAATAAAAGTAAAAATGAGAGAGGAATAGGTGAATGGTACCCTAGCAGGCCCCCGAGATGGTATCGAGGATGTTAACAGTGCATACAACCCAACCCAATCGGGTTAAATGGGTGCAGTTTGCCTACCATCAATTGATGAGAATGCAACATTTGAGGTCACGAGCACTACTCTTCATCTCCTCCAAATGAAAGGACTTTATGGTGGGCTGGCTCATGAATGTCTGCATGATCATGTTAGGAATTTTATAGATATGTGCAGCCCATTTTCATTCAAAAATGTGGCAGAAGAATCAATCCGGCTCAGATTATTTCCTCTATCTCTAACGAAGAAAGCTAGTATGTGGTTGGCCGAGCTACCAAAGAATTCTATCACATCATGGTATGAGATTATCACGGCATTTAATGTAAGGTTCTTCCCTCTGTCAAGGATGATGAAACTCAGGGATAACATTCAAGGTTTTAAGCGATTGGAGGGTGAACCCATCCATGAAATGTGGTTGAGGTTTAAGAAACTCCTACTTCAATGCCCACCTCATTGGCTACCAAACGATTTGATACTCCAATATTTTTATCGGAGTCTTGATTTGGTTAGTAAAGGAGTGGCTGATCAATTGGTTCGAGGGGGAATAATGTTGCAATCATTTTAGGTGGCTTCGTTTCTTCTTGACGACATGACGAAAATAAATCAAGCTTGGTACACTCAAGAGGATGAAGTATTTCCTTTTCTTTTTAGAATGACCCAAGAACAACTTGATAAGGAAAGAGAAAGGGATGAGAACGTCAAGAAGATGATGGCCCAAATGGAACTACTACAAGAGCATAGGTTGGAGAATGTGAGAAAGCCAAATGGAGTGTTTAGAGTTGAGGAGGGTTATTCCTCTGGTTATTCAAAACCGGGGGAGAATCAAGGTTGGAATTCCAAGAAATGTGAGAAGAGTTTTCACCCACGCTATTTACAGCGAAGTGGAAATCAAGGTTCGACCTATCACAGGGAAGAAGAGAAAAGAAGATACTATCAAGAATGGGCTGGGAAAAGTGATTATTGGAAAAGGGAGGATGACTATGAAGAGAACCACACTCAATCGAGTGAGAACCCAAAGTCGAAAGGGAGTGCAAGTAGTCCCCAGGTGAATGATTTGTTGTCATGCATCCTTGTAAAGTTGAAGGTCCAGATGATTTGTTAAAATGGATGAAAGTCGATTTTTCGTCATTGAACAATAAAATGAACTCTCATGCACATGCAATCAGGCTACTTGAAGGTCAGTTGAGTTTACTTTCAGCACAATTGGAACTTAAAATGTCAAGTGAATATGATGATAGAAGTCTGGCTGTGATTACACATAGTGGAAAGGTAGCGATAAGAAATGTGAGGGGCAATGAAAAAGCTCAAATACCTGAAGAAGACAAAGGTATGGAGGAAGAAGAAATACCCATCCATCAAAGTATTGCCAAAAATCCACAAAAAGATGCGAAGAAACACAATCCAATCCCAACAAGTGTTCTACCTTTACCCAAAATATCTCCTCCATTTCCCTAACGCCTCAAGAACAAGAATGAGGATGAGAAGTTCAAAATGATTCTATCGGTGTTCAAGACATTATATATTAATCTCCCTCTAGTGGAAGCATTATTGGAGATGCCGGGTTATGCACAGTTTATGAAGGAGTTAGTTACAAAAAAAAGAGCTTGGATTTTGAAACAATCGAAGTTTGTCATAGCTGCAGTGCAATTATGACTAACGAGCTGATCAAAACGAAAGAAGATCCCGGATTTTTCACCATCCCTTGCACCATTGGCATGCTCCAATTTACTAAAGCCCTACGCTATTTGGCGAAAGCATCAAATTAATGCCATATACAATCTATAAACAACTTGGGTTGGGTAAATCGAAAGCCACAACAATGAGACTCTTGTTGGAGGACCGATCAATTAAACATCCTACGGGGATACTCTATGACATCTTTGTAAAGGTTGACCGATTCATTTTCCCAGCTAATTTTATCATTCTCGATTGTGAAAATGATGCTGAAATTCCAATCATTTTTGGGAAGACCATTCTTTGTAACCGGGAGAGCATTGATGGACGTTGAAAGCGGAGAACTAAAGTTTCGGGTTAACGAGAATGAAGTAACCTTTAATGTTTGTAAGTTAATGAAACACCCAAGCGATATTCACGTGGTTTCTACTGTTGATGTTATTGACGAGGCGGTGGCTAGTGTGAGCTATTTGATATGTATGAGTGAACCACTTAAGGCTGTGCTTGCTAACTATGATGAATTTGTAATTCAAGGCTACGAAGAGGTAGTAGATGCTCTTTCAGGAATGGAGGAGTATTCAAAGACCCCATTGAAGTTGGACATTGATCTAAAAAATTGAGAAAGTCCTCCCGCAATGCCATCAACAGAAAAACCACCAAATCTGGAGTTGAAAGTACTTCCCTCCCATCTTCGATATGCTTTCATATCGGTGATCATGGCAGCTGACTTTCTTGAATGACAGGTAAAATTACTTCTTGAGGTGTTCAAAAGGGATATAAAAGCTATAGGTTGGACTATCGCTGACATAATGGGCATTCCTCTAGACATTTGCACTCACAAAATTTAGCTTGATAGTGATTGTAAACCAAGTGTTGAACGTCAGCAAAGATTGAATCCACCAATACAAGAGGTGGTGAAAAAAGAGATAGTAAAGTGGTCGGACATAGGTGTGATATACCCTATCGCGGATAGCAAATAGGTAAATACAGTGCAATGTGTACCTAAAAAGGGGGCATCACAGTAGTCCCAAATGAAAAGAGGGAGCTTGTATCTATGATACCGATGATTGGATGGTGAGTATGCATGGATTACCCGAAGCTGAACTCTTGGACCGAAAAAGATCACTTCCCTATGCCTTTCATGGATCAACTGCTTGATCGACTTTCAGAGAGAGGTTGGTATTGCTTTTTGGATGGATACTCCGGTTATAACAAAATCTCCATTGCTCCGGCAGACCAAGAGAAAACCACATTCATCTGCCCATATGAAACTTTTCCCTTCAAACAGATGTCGTTCGGGTTATGTAATGCTCCATCAAAATTTCAACATTGCATGTTGTCCATTTTTTCTAATATGGTGGAGGATTCAATCGAAGTCTTTATGGATGACTTCTCGGTTGTGGGTGACTCTTTTGAAGCATGTTTGGCACACTTGGGACAGGTTCTCCAAAAATGTGTGGAGATAAATTTAATACTAAATTGGGAAAAATGACACTTCATGGTTAGGGAAGGTGTATTTCTTGTTCACAAAGTGTCACAAAAAGGGATGGAGGTTGATAAAGTAAAGATTGAAGTGATTGAGAAGCTACCACCACCGATTTTGGTGAAGGGTATTTGTATTTTCTTGGGGCATGCCGGTTTTTACCAGACGTTCATCAAAGATTTCTCAAAAGTTGCACATCATCTATGCAAACTCTAGGAGAAGGAGGTGACATTCCACTTTGATGATGCTTGCATGGTGGCCTTCAACTGCTTGAAAGAAAAATTGGTCTCCACCCCAGTTATCATTAGTCCCGATTGGTAAGAACCCTTCGAAGTGATGTGTTATTGGTTAGTGAGTCCCTTGCTCGTTCGAAAAAGTTATTTATTTAAGTATCGGTTATGATCAATGCCGATGACTTGAATAGTTCTCTTAATCGAAAAAATAAATGAATGCGAGGCTACGATGAGGTCAAATAAAGTTGCACAGACAATGTGTGAACTTTGTGCATCTCATTGTAACTAGCCATTCATCGAATGAGTCTCTTGTGATGAACATTGTACACTAGCGAAAGTGGAGTCTTGTTTGATATTAGTGCCAATGCCTTGTGTGATAAGCTTACCGTGAACCTTATGTGATGACGCCTATAATTTTCCCTGTTGGTCCGGTTGACTAAGTGATGCAAGCCCTTGAAATGATCTTAGGCAACAATTTTGAAGAGTGAAATAATTTGAAAATATACCTCTTTTGTGGCCAACCTTGTGACTATGTGAACCTTTCTTGAACCCTTTTTTGAGCCTTATCCTTTTCTTGGAAAAAACTTGGTTAAATTGTAACCCCTCTTTATCCATTCACATATAATCCTCATGAAGTGTGGTTTGTTTGTATAGCCAACTTAGGCCAAAAGCCTAAGTTGGGGGTGTAGTGAAAAGAGAAGGTAAATCAAGAAGTGCAAATAAGTCCCCCTTGATCCATGGTTTTGAGAAAGATGAAACCCCTCCATATATATAAAAATAAAAAGATAAAGAGAAAAGAAGAAAAAAAATAAAAGAACGAAAAAGTTGAAAAATAAAGTTGTGAAAGTGGAAAAGATATGGGGTGTCCGGTATCCCATGAGAAAAGAATAATGGGGTGAATTTTGAACATGACTTAAAGTGTTGAAGAAAAGGAAAGATAGTGTTGTTCATACCACATTTCATGAGGATAGAAACTACTAAGCCTAAATTCCTATACCTTTACACTCACCCCCGTTACAAGCCTTGAAAAAACCTTTTTGATCTTGATTAAGCGGAAGCAAATGTTGATTTGAGAATAAGGGCAAAACTATGGGTGAAGTCATGCATGTGTTCATCTTTGTGAGTCTGAGAGTTGTATGTGATTCCGGAGCTATAAATTGTTGAAGAATATTGTGTGAATATGGAATCATTCTTTGTGTG
Organism: Solanum acaule; assembly: GCA_036250505.1. NCBI lineage: Eukaryota > Viridiplantae > Streptophyta > Magnoliopsida > Solanales > Solanaceae > Solanum > Solanum acaule. The sequence goes on along the minus strand of JAJOOR010001443.1, from coordinate 106,384 downwards.
AGGGCATTTGAGTACCTTTGTTGAGCTTGAACTTGCATTTGAAGCAAGTATTGTGAACTTGAGAATCTTTGATAATGGTGTGTCAGAAATTGAATCTTTGAGTGCACAATTGATCCTTGCATACGTAAATTGGTTTTGTTGAGTGCATTCATGATTGACTATTCTTAACACTGCTTGAGACATCCTTTTTGAACTGTTGAACTTGAGTTTTACTTGAGGAAAAGCGACAGTTTAAGTTGGAGGTGTTGATGAGTCCGAGATATGGACTCATTTAGAGCATTGTTTGTATAGATTTAATGTCCTAAAATGCTCCATTTATGCTAATAACTGATCTAAAACCCTTGATTTTCAAATATATGGGTTGAGGAAAGAAGTTAGGATAGAAATGGTCAACAACGACAACGCAAGCTTCGAAACAAGAAGAGGAAAAAACAAGCCTGATGGTCGCCGAGATCACTCGGCAAACTCCAAGTTGCTCCTCTATCGCCTAAATATACAGAACTTTGAGATTGGATTGGCAGTAGCTTTGGCGAGAAGCAGTTCCATTCAGCGTGTCGCCGATCACATCGGCGAAGGATGACCTCGTCGCCAAATGTACTGATGGAGATCCAGATAAGTGCTGATGGGCGAGTTAAAAGGAAAAAAGGTGCATCACGAAATGAAATGGCGATCCCAATCTGGCTCACCTAAAATTACAGTGGTTGGACTAAGAAGATGTGAAGAATGAAGGAGAGACGAAGGTCGATCGGTAAGTCATCGAATAGTCAGCGAAGCTCGACTATCCTCGCCAATTGGTCCCAAAAAGACACACATCCAACTTGTATGAATTTTTGCAAGAGAGAGAAAGCATTCAGAAATTGTGAGGAACAAAAGATAGAGAGTAAAAACAGTACTATTGTTGATTTCAAGTGATTTTACCAAGGTATTTCATTTGGGTTTTGTAATAGAGAAGATATTATTCAGTTTTCACTTTCGAATTTTGTTTGCCCAGGTATGGAAAATGTGGCAGGTATTAAATTTCATCTTTTTGCTATATATGATTGTCTAAAAACCTAACCTTGGGGGTTTGATAATGTGACCAATTGTTGCATTTGACTAAATGGGTGACATCAATTAGTAAATTTTATTGTTAATTTGAAGTGGGTCTAAATTATTATTGTGGTTTAACTTGATTATTGCATGTTTAGTGCAATATAGTTCAAAGTTTTGTGCTTGCTCGAGAGAGAAGTATAGAGCCATCGTAGTAATTTGGCATCCTTAGTAGTGGGTCATAACGGTATCAGCTTGAAAAAGTGAAACTTGAGATTCAGCCTTTGTCTCTAGCTCGAAAGAGTATATTTGATGAGAATGTGGGCTGGGTGTCTTGTGGACAGTATTGAATTTCAAGAGAATTTAGTAGAAATAAGGTAGTTGTTCGAGAGAAAATTGCTATACATACAGTCCATTCTACCCACAACTAATTAACATTGTTGCTAATGATGTACACCCGTTAAGTTAAATTCGACAATTGGTTAGTCAATTCCTATAGTATTATCTCATTATTTTATTTTTCCTTGTTGATTGTTGAACTGAGTTGGTAACGACATCTTGGAGTTCGACTTATAAAATTGGTAAGTGTGGTGTTTGTTCGGCTGAAAAGGTCACGGTCATATTTTCATATTCGAATTCAAAGAAAGCTACTCTCTGTGGGATCGAACCCAACTCATTCAGTTTGGTTTATACTGATTTACGATCCTCGACACTTAGAACCGGATGAAGTGTCTTTGAAACATTAATTAACAGGTTATTCCCAAGATAATTGAGGGAGCCAAAAGCTCAGGAGTTCATGAATTTGACGCAAGGTGGCATGTCGGTCCAAGAGTACAGACTCAAGTTCACCCAACTCTCCAGGTATGGTCCTCACATGGTTGCCGATTCCAGGGCTCAAATGAAGAAGTTTCTATATGGGGTATCCGACTAAGTGAAAACATAATGTAGAAATGCTATGTTACTGGAAAATATGAACATCTCTAGACTCATGACTCATGCTTTACAGGTTGAGGGAGATAAGCTTAGGGAACAAAAAGGCTAGGAAAGGGAACTATAAGTATTCTCAACAGAAATCAGGTGGTGGTAATTGCTCGCAGATTCGGCAAAAGCCTTCAACCAAAGCACCTTCATCAGCTAGTGTTCCATCTTCCAAGTTTCAACAGGATCAGAAAGGTAAAGCATCAGGCTCTAAGTCTAAGTGGAGTGTTTTAGGTACTAGAACCTACCTAACTTGTCCTAAGTATGGTAAGAACCATCTGAACGAGTGTCTTGAAGGAAAGGAAGGATGTTTTGGGTGTTGTCAGACTGGTCACATGTTGAAAGATTTCCCTTCTTCTAAACAGGGTCAATTAGGTAATAATGGTAGAGCACAGTGTAAAACTTCAGCAGCACCAACAGGTCGCCCGACTTAGCAGGGTAACTCATCGGGTACAAGTGGCGGACAACACCAAAACATGTTGTATGCTCTCCAGGCTCGCCAGGATGAGGAAAATTCTCCTGATGTAGTCACTGGTATGTTACGAGTCTTTCACTGAGATGCCTATGCTTTGTTAGATCAAGGGGCTACTCTTTCCTTTGTAACTCCCTATATCGCAGTCAACTTGAATGTTAGTACAAAAACTCTCAAAGAACCCTTCTCAGTCTCTACTCCAGTCGGTGACCCAGTTATAGCTAGACGAGTTTACAAAAATTCCCCTGTCATAGTCTCCCAGAAAGTCACCTCAACAGATCTTGTAGAATTAGAAATGGTAGATTTCGATATCATTCTAGGCATGTGATGAGTCCACAAATTGGACTCATTTAGGGCTATATTTTGATAGAATTAGTGTCCTCAAATGCATATATTGTCTCAATATTTGATGAAAACCCGTAAGTTCAGGTATTTGGAGTTTGAGGGAAAGCATAAACACTACTTAGCAGAAAGGAACATAGGCAGCTGAAAGAACGAAGAAATGTAGATATGAGAATCGCCAAACCTATTCAGCGACTCGCAAAAAGGTCTTATCCTTGCTTTTTGTTCCAGTGTGTTAAGCCCGAAAGGAAAATATCAAATCGACAGTGAAATGAAGCAGTTGGCGTATCGCCGAGCATTTTCGTGAAGCAGTACTATACCGCCCAATGATCTAGGACGCAAACATGCTGAAGGCAAGAGCTAAAAGGCGATGAAGCAGACCAAAGGGCCGATCACCGAGTGTATCGGTGATCCCTACTAAATGCACCGAATGGCTCCTTCACAACACATTTTCTAAAAACTATAAATACTAGTTAAGTTCTTATTCTTAGGACATTTTTTAGTTGTATTAAGTTTAGAATACAATTTTGAGAGTCAAAATTCTCTCTATGTTTGGAGAGGGTTTTGAACAACTTGAAGATTCAAAGGGTTTCAACTCTATGATTTTGGACTTAGGCCTTGTGGATTCTTCACTCTTGACTTATTTTAAGACTTAATATTGCATACCCATTGATGGAAACTGAGATTGGTATAAATTTTTTTATCTCTTTTACATGTCTAGCTAAAACCCTCAATTCTTGGGGTGTGATTTTGTGAATATAGGTTAGATTATCTATTGCATCTTGCTTGTTGATGATTTATTTGTTGTTTAGAGGTGATTTCGTTTATTAGTTGTGGTGGAACTTAATGAGATTGTAGTTTCAAATACGATATCACATTTGTGTTTTCGGCTTGCGAGAGAGAGAGGTCGTAAAACTAAGACTACTAAATTAATGGCCGGTGGGATTGGGTCGACATGAGGTTTAGCTCGAGAGAGTGAACCCTAGTCGTTCTTCCACATACTCAGCTTGAGAGAGTGAGTGGGCTAAGGCGGAGGATGTTCTTTATGCGGCAACTCGGTGTTCGAGAGAAACCGAGTTGATTCGGGGTAAGTTGCTCTAGAGAGAATTTACCCCCACTATAGTCTAGCCTAGTCACAAATATTCAACAGATTTATTATCAAAACCATATACCCAATAGTTTAGCTTATCCCGTATTCCTATCACATCCAAGAATCTCGTTTCCATATTCGTATCTCTCTTTATTTTTGTTGATTTTGCTTTTTACTTGTGTACAAATCCCCCCTCCCCCATTGATAATTCACATTTGTGTCAAACCCTTTAATTTGTGATGTTTTTATTCGCTAAAGTCCTTAGCTACGGTTAACTTTAGCACATTCACGCTTAACCACTAATTTTCAGGAACCGCTCCCTTGGGACTCGACCACAACCCTTGGTTGGGTTACTTTACTATTGCACGATCGTAGACACTTGCATTGGAAGTTGTGTCTTGATTACGCAAACATCAAAATGGCGCCGCTGCCAGGCAGTGGTATTATTTGAGAATTCTTAGATTAGGAAAAAAAAATCGTTCTTCTTAGTTGTAGTTCACTTACTTAATTTTTAGTTTTGGTTTGTGTATTGAGTAGAAAAATGGATATGAAGGATCATTATGTGTATCAGACGGATCACCCCCTCTTGAAACTGTTGAACCTTAGGGATAACCTCCTAACGTTCAAACAAGTAGGGGATGAAACCCTTCAGGAAATGTGGCTGAAGTTTCAGGCAGTGATGTAGCCATGCCCCACTCATTGGATGACCGACAAGGTGCTACTAGAAAGCTTCTATCAGGGTCTTGGACCCGAGAATAGAAGTAATGCTGATTAACTTTTCGCGGGTAGTATGCTACACTATCCCTATGAAGTCATAGCCGAACACCTAGATGGCAGGGTTGCTAACAAGGAGACCAAAGCGAAACAAGAATGGGATGAAATGCTAGCTCAGTGGGATTTTTATCCAAAAGTGTCATGGAGTTGGAAGCACAGGCCTTGAAAAAAGACAAGCACTTCTTCCTTCGAGAGTGTACAAAGGGGAAGAAGAAGAAGGGCGTACAAGATGACAAATTCCTCACTCATTCCACAAAAAATCGAAGAACAAGACAAGATGTTGAATGAGATGAAAGAGAACATCAACATGCTGAATCAAGCGACAACCTCTAACTCCATGACAATTTAGCTACAAGATGCCCAGATAAATCAGTTAATATCTCGTCGCTATCCACCATTTGTCGAGGACTCGCCTAGTTACACCATGGATGACTCCGAGGATAAGGAACAGACGTTAACTTACGTCATGCCACTACGTTAAGGTGTTGTTTGGGAGGCAACCCAAAACCCTTTATTGTTTTATTTTACTTTGATAAAATAATGGTGTGTTGATTATGCAGATGGAAGTGTGGAGAGTGAACGAAAGGTGCAGATTGGCGAGTAATGGTCCAATCCGCAAATCGCCGAAGGGTTCGGCAACCCCGAACCAGACCGCTATTAGACTCAAGATAAATTGACATTGGAATTTGTAAAACTCGATGACTACAGGAAATTATTGGCAAATCGCCGATCATGTCGACATCCCGATGGACATCGTCATTTGTAACACCACAATAACTGGAGATTCTATAAAAAATTCGGTTAACAAAGTGACTACTCGGCGCTACGCCGAGTGGTTCGGCAATCACAACTAATGTCGTCGACAGGGCGAAAACTGGATGGTTTTTCAAGCCAAAGGTTTAAAAGTTTCAAACTCATTCCCTTTCACTCACTTTTTCATCTTCCGAAACTCACACCTGCACTTTAGTTTTACATTTCTTGCATTTTAGAGTATTTTTAGTATTGAATTGTGCTACGAGTTAGACTACATTGCTTCATAACATCTCAATATCCATTTGATCGGCATAAAAGGTTGGTACTTCAAACCCTCCGTTCATTTTGTTGAAATTGTATTTATTTGCAATTTGTTAATCTTTGATGATGCACGTTGGGACTCTCTGGTAGGATTAGAATATTTGTTCGCCTATTAGTTTCGCAAATTTGCCCGTACTAAATTAAATAGTTAATTCCTGAAGGTTGCGCTTTAAATTGGATTAAAAATCATGGGTTGTGCATGATTGTCACTCGGTCTAAGCCTAATTTGAGTTGTGCATGCCTTAATTTTTTTTTCGAGGGTTGCGGGTTGAATTTCGGAAGTTGGGTCGAAAGCAGCCACGTTCGGTAATTTGGAGAGCTGGGTCGAGCTTGCCGAACAACTCGACGGTTCACCTAACATCCCCATCTCACCATTAATTTTATGATAAATGTGATGTTGAATTCTGTAACTTTTGGTGAGAAGCATGATGTCGCCGAACGCATTCAGCGTCTCGCCGAAAGACTTCTAGCTTGCCCTTTGTCTACACCCTTTATTCTCTATGCACTGCACTCGGCGAACTACCTAAGTAGTTCCATGCTTCACCAACTAGTTTTGTAAGTGATTCTGTAATTGAACTATCTTGCTTTTGTCTAAATATTTTCTAACTTTTTATCGATGCTTTGCAGAAATGGTTAGACGGAAAGTAGCTGGAAGAGATATGCCACCCCGACAAATAAGAGCGAAAAATTTCAGGAAAAATACAAAGGCAACAAATCCTCCCAAAATGGATAATGAGGGCAAGAATCCTAGTGCCAGCAAGAGAACAAATCCCCGAGACCCCACTATTCCCTCATAGAGACGTGGATTCTTCATAACGATCCACTCATTTTTGGCGGCTCATTACTTGGACAATCTTAGTAAGATAGTTGCCGCTGAATCTTCTGAAGAAGCTTCGGGGGCCATTATGAATAAAATCACCTAATAATGAAGAATGTGATTAAATGTTTTGTAATCTAGATATGAATAAGGATAGAATGAAGTAAAGCTTTGAGAGTAAGGCTAGTAGTCATGAATGTTGAATCACTAGGGCTTTGAGAGTTAAGTAAATGTGATGAATAAATGTCTTATAGGTAGAATTGTGGTGAGAGCCTATACTCACCTATCCTACCTTATGTTTCCTTGAAAGTATAAAGTGATAGAATAACTTTAACATGGGTCTATTGTCAAGGACATCCTTCCATGAGACATGATTATTAAGCAACGCTTAATTAGTTAATCTTGGGGTGTATGCTTGGCTCCAAGTGGATATTGACTATGAGATGGAGTGTCACACAAGATAGGGTCCGGGCTCCAAATAGAAAGAAGAAGCACACATAGTTGATGTGAGGTCTATCCAAGTTAAAGGGGGAACTCTTACATAGTAGAGTGTGGGTTTTCCCAAAGTTAAGTCTCATGAGATGGGAGCCTTCACATGAGTTGAGTCAAGGTTCTTAGTAGCAATCTCCATGTCCAATGTACTAAGACATGATTGAAGAAGCGTCTCATGGTGTTCTAAAGTATAAATGAACTCAGACTTACTTGATGAAGTATTAGTATGAGGACCTAAAAGTGGTACTTAGCATGAATAGTAGTATGGAATGCTATTCATGCATTGCACAAGTATGACTTAAGGTTATTCAAGGAAGTGTTCTTTTGAGTGATGTATCTTGAGATAGGATTGTGTTGTAGGTTCCTTCCTAGTTAGTATTTGACTAAAGGTGTGAGATTCCCTTGGTTACATGAAGTAAGCTAAATATGATATCAAAAGAGGATAAGTAAGAATATGGTGACTTCAAGGATATGCTTAGTGTGTGGGGTATTATGGGGTGCCACCCATGCATTGCACAAGTGTGCTTTGAGGTTACTTAGGAGTATAGTGCTCTTATGACATGAAAACCTAAGTCTTGACTATGAATGTGGACTATGCCCAAGGATGACCAAAAAGTGGTACGTAGCTTGGATGGTATTATGGGATGCTATTCATGCATTGCACAAGTATGCTTTGAGGTGGCTTCAGAAGTAGTTTTCCTATAATATGAAAGACTAAGGGTTGAAGAATGTTGCTATGAAGGTCTAAGTAAGGACCATGCCATGAACATGATGTATCTCATATGCTCATTAATTATGTCTTATGTTGACTTATGACTATATGATGCTTATGTTGGAGAGTATGCAATGATGATGTTATTACCTCTTATGCTTATGTCTTATATTGACTAACCATTTTGAGATGCTCTTATGTTTATGCTAGCTAACATATTTAGTACATCTTGTACTAACACATACTTTGCCTACATTCTAATCAAATGTAGCGTTCGGAGATTGAGTTCTACTCTTGGAGATAAGTTTCTAGAAGTTGCAAGGAGTTGAAGAATTGGTGAGTCCTCATAGCTTAGAGGACAAACCCACTATTTTCTTTTATGTCTTTTACTTTCATGATGAGACTATTGTATGGGCTTTGTCCCAAGAGTTTTATTCTAAAGTTGTTTAGATGGTTTGCGACAAAAGTGTAGTAAAGACTTCCGCTTGCTTTTATGGAAAATGACTTCGATTGTATGGTTAAAAGTTTTAAAATTTACCATACTATTCTATTATCTTATGTTATGATATTCTAAGGGCTTGTATGACAAAATTCGGGGTCAAGTACGTCATGTTACACCTAGGGTGTACCGCTGGGTTATGACAAATTTGGTATTATAGCACAAGGTTTAGAATGGTTCTAGGATTGTCTTAAACAACGTCTATTAGAGTCTCCTTCATAAGGTATGAAGGGCACCACATATATGAATAGGAGGCTATTCGATGTTAAGGAAACCTCACTTCTTCATTCTTTAAGTCGTGCAATAGAGTTTGGTTTTAGTAGGCCCTTCTTCTAATCTTTGCCAGTTGATTTTTAGGGTACGGCTAATACAAGGGCTAATGCTAGGAGAGATGAGGAAAGTTAGGAGGAAAAAGAGGTTCCTCTCCAAGTTCCACACCAAGCTCCTCCTCAAACCCCTATTGATGCGGGGGCGATGAAAAATATGGAAATAAGGCCGAGTCTCCAAATATTGCCTCATGCCTTGACGGCCCAATTTATAAAGGAAGTAGTTGCTCTGGCTAATAATGTGAATTCCACAGCTTTGAGGGTGAGAGAGTTTTTGAGGATGAATCCTCCAGAGTATTATGGCTCCAAAGTGGAGGAAGATCCTCAAGGTTTTATAGAGGAAGTGTATAAGTTGCTTGCTATCATGGGATTGACTTCATTAGAGAAAGCGGAGCTAGCCGGTTATCAATTGAGAGATATAGAACAAATATGGTATGAGCAATGGAAAGATAATAGGACGGTAGAAGCGGGCCCAATAGAGTGGGAAGGGTTCAAAAAAACATTCCTAGATAGGTTCTTTCCCCTAGAGTTGAGGGAACGAAAGATGCAAGAATTCATTAACCTTGTCAAATAGGTATGAGTGTGAAGGAGTATGCTCTTAAGTTCACCCAACTATCTAAGTATGCTCTAACTCTAGTGGCGGACTCGAGGGCTAGAATGAATAAATTTGTGATGGGAGTGTTTGAATTGATAGAGAATGAGTGTCATTCGGCAATGCTTATCCAAAGTATGAATATTTCAAGTCTTATGGTTCATGCCGAACAAGTTGAGGAGCAAAAGCTCAAGAAAATTAATAGGGAGGTAAAAAGATCTAGAACCGATGATGTGAGCTTTTCTAATGCTAAGTCTGATGGATAAGGTAGGCCTAGGTCTAAACAAAGGTGTTTCGGCCAAGATTCTTCCAACACCCCTAGGTTTGATAGAGAGAACGGTAGTGGGTATCCATTGCCTAAGTTTACTTGCTCCAAGTGTGGGTGGAGTCATTATGGTAGGTTCCTAGCCGGTATGGATGGTTGCTATAAGTGTGGAAAGGATGGGCACAAAATGAGAGATTGCCCGATTCTTAAGGGTAAAGGAATGGACGATAAGAAATTTGCCCCTAGTGGTCCGAATGAGAGCGCACAAAAGAAGAATAGGTTTTATGCTCTCCAACCTAGAGAAGATCAAGAGTGATCTCCTCATGTTGCTTCTGATATGTGTTTTATGCTTTAGTAATTTCTGGATTTCTTGCCTTTTGTGACTTATTATGTGGGACTTTAAAGTTGTCCCTAGTATGAATGATATTTAGAAGAGTTTGTATAGGCTTACTCCCAAGGTAGAGATGGTGTGACTATCTAGCAAGGTTATGGTGTGTTGATGTGTTGCCATGATTTCCTTATACGATGCATGTTCATGAAAACTTGTGTTTTAAAAGAAAATGAGTTTATGAGAATCGTTTTCCTCATGTTATGGTGCATTAAGTACAGTTGCCTATTTTGACTTCATGAGATGAATCGATGAACATGTTTTAGTATGCTTTTGAGAGTAAATGGCAAATGAGCTCCATGAGAGTATGTTGAGCATGTTATGACTAGGAGATGGATGTTCCTCTTTGAACATGACTAGTTATGCGAATTTCATGCATAAATGGGTTGTAAGATGAAGTTTCTACTTCCTTGAATTGCATTGAGTATGTTTAGTGGAAGCTGAAATTTTCCTCCTTGTTTATGTACACTATATATGTTGCATGCATGATGGGCTGCTAGTCTAGATTCATTTCCTTAAGATGTTTTTAGAATCGTCATTTGGGGACGAATGATCCCAAGGGGATATTTGTAATACCCCGTATTCTAGTAAGCTAATCTACAGCTAAAATGAAAGGGGTAAAAGTTTATGAAGAGGACAAGGACCTAAGCTACCAAGAAAGAGTGAAGGAAAACTTGATTTTCTTAGGACCTTTTAGCGAAGGGGTAGCATGGTCGCCCAAGGGACATGACAAGTCTCCCATGTCCACTTGGGGTTGCCTAGTAGGCTGTCCCCATAACCTAGATACTGAAAAATTAGGCGAGCTAGGTCGTGGCTCGCCTACTTGGTTGGCGAATCACCCGATGGTCTTCCCCATCCCCTAGTAGGCTGCCTCATTGGGGAGGCATTCTGGAAATTTAGGCGAGCCAAGGGTCCATTAGGCGTGTCGCCTAGTGCCCTTGGCGACCTAAGAGGGGCCATTAGGCGAGCAAAAACATGGCTTAGGTTGAGTTTATATTCAAGCCTTAGGGTCTTTAGTTGTTCTTCCAAAAGTGAACCTACATTATTTTACTCTTTTCCTAGTGAGTATATAAGCTTTTTAGACTCAAATTTCACCCAATTAAGTCATTTATTACTAGACCCTAATCAAATCCCCAAAATAGTCTTCTCTCAATATTTCTCTCTCTAAGACTTGAAGAGAAGATAGAGCTTGAAGCCTAGGCCAAGAGCAAGACTCCATTGTTGCAAGCTTGTGTAAGGGCTTTGAATCAAGGTATGCTAGCTTATTCATCTATGGGTTCTTCCACCCATAGAGCCCCTTAGGTTTCTCCCAATTGTGAAGGTAAAACCCAATCTAAGCTAGGCTTTCTTCCTATGTTGTGGTTAGTGATGGGTATGATTCCAATTGAGTGTATAATACCCAATTATGATTGTTTTAGCTTTGAATTGTGATATTATAATATATTCATGTGATTTATATGGTTAAAACTAGTCCAATTGATGAATTTGATATTTGGTAAGTTATTGCCATGGAAGAGGAAATTGAAGGTTCATATGCGATCTTCTAGAATTAATGCTTTGAGTAGAAATTGGTTAAGGCTAGTAATATATTTACATGAATTGAACTAGAACAATGTGAATATGATGGGTCTTGACTTAAGATGTTGAAGCTGAACTTACATAATGAATTATGACTAAAATCACCTAGTAATGAAGAATTTGATTGAATGTCTTGTAATATAGATTTGAATAAGGATAGAATGAAGTAAAGCTTTGAGAGTAAGGATAGTAGTCATGAATGTTTAATCACTAGGGCTTTGAGCGTAAAGTTAATGTGATGAATAGATGTATTACAGGTAGAATTGTGGTGAAAGGCCTATACTCACCTATCCTACCTTAGGTTTGCTTGAAAGTATAAAGTAATAGAATCACTTTAACATAGGTTGGTTGTCAAGGATATCCTTCCATGTGACATTAGTATTAAGCAAGGCTTAATAAGTAAATCTTGGGGTGTATGCTTGGCTCCAAGTGGATATTGAGAATGAGATGGAGTGTCACACAAGATAGGGTCCGGGCTCCAAGAAGAAATAAGAATCACACCTATTTGATGTGAGGACTATCCAAGTTAAAGGGGGAACTATTACGTAGTAGAGTGTGGGTTTTCCCAAAGTTAAGTCTCATGGGATGGGAGTCTTCACATGAGTTGATTTAAGGTTCTTAGTAGTAATCTCCAAGTCAAATGAAGTAAGATATGCTTGAAGAAGCATCTCATGGTGTTTCAAAGCATAAAGGAACTAAGACTTACTTGTTGAAGTACCTCATAGTGTTCTAAAGTTAAAGAGAGGAACTAGGTTCCAAACCAATAAGTATTAGTATGAGAACCTAAAAGTTGTACTTGGCATGAATAGAAGTATGGGATGCTATTCATGCATTGCACAACTATGACTTAAGGTTATTCAAGGAAGTGTTCTTTTGAGTAATGTATCTTGAGATAGGATTTTGCTATAGTTGCCTTCCTAGTTAGTATTTGACTAAAGGTGAGAGATTCCCTTGGTTATATGAAGTAAGCTAAAGATGAGACCAAAAGAGGGTAAGTATGAATATATTGACTTCAAGGATATGCTTAGTGTGTGTGGTATTATGAGATGCCACCCATGCATTGCACTAGTGTGCTTTGAGGTTACTTAGGAGTATAGTGCTCTTATGACATTAAAACCTAAGTCTTGACTATGAATGTGGACTATGCCCAAGGATGACCAAAAAGTGGTACTTAGCTTGGATGGTATTATGGGATGCTATTCATGCATTGCACAAGTATGCTTTGAGGTGGCTAGAAAAGTAGTTATCCTATAATATGAATGACTAAGGGTTGAAGAATTTTTCTATGAAGGTCTAAGTAAGGACCATGCCATGAACATGATGTATCTCCTATGCTCGTTAATTATGTCTTATGTTGACTTATGACTATATGATGCTTATGTTAGAGATTATGCTATGATGATCTTATTACCTCTTATGCTTATCTTATGTTGACTAATTATTTCGAGATGCTCTTATGATTATGCTAGTTAACATATTTAGTACATCTTGTACTAACGCATACTTTGCCTACATTCTAATCAAATGTAGCGTTCGGAGATTGAGTTCTACTCTTAGAGATAAGTTTCTAGAAGTTGCAAGGAGTTGAAGAATTGGTGAGTCCTCATAGCTTGGAGGACAAACCCACTATTTTCTTTTATGTCTTTTACTTTCATGTTGAGACTATTATATGGACTTTGTCCCAAGAGTTTTATTCTAAAGTTGTTTAGATGGTTTGAGAAAAAATTGTGTTAAAGACTTCCGCTTGCTTTTATGAAAAATGACTTCGATTGTATGGTTAAAAGTTTTTAAAATTTACCATACTATTCTATTATCTTATGTTATGATATGCTAATGTTTTGTATGAGATACTTCGGGATCAAGTACGCCACGTTACACCTAGGGTGTACCCCTGGGTCGTGACAAACTTGGTATTAGAGCACAAGGTTTAGAATAGTTCTAGGATAGCCTTAAGCCACGTCTAGTAGAGTCTTGTTCATAAAATGTGAAGTGCGCCACATTTTTGAATAGGAGGCTATTGGATGTTAAGGAAACCTACTTCTTCATTCTTTAAGTTGTGCCATAGAGTTTGATTTTAGTAGGCCCTTCTTCTAATCCATGCCCATTGATTTTCAGGGTATGGCTAATACAAGGGCAAACTAGGAGAGATGAGAAAGGTGAGGAGGAGCAAGAGGCTCCTCTCCAAGTTTCACACCAAGCTGCTCCTCAAGCCCATATTGATGCGGGGGCTATGACAAATGTGAAAATAAGCTCGGGACTCCAAATATTGACTCAAGCCTTGATGGCCCAAAGTGGAGGAAGATCCTCAAGGTTTTATAGAGGAAGTTTATAAGTTGCTTGCTATCATGGGATTGACTTCGGTAGAGAAAGAGGAGCTAGCCACTTATCAATTCAGAGATATAGCACAAATATGGTATGTGCAATGGAAAGATAATAGGACAGTAGAAGCGGGCCCAATAGAGTGGGAAGGGTTCAAAGAAGCATTCCTAGATATGTTCTTTCCCCTAGAGTTGAGGGAACGAAAGATGCAAGAATTCATTAACCTTCGTCAAAGAGGTATGAGTGTGAAGGAGTATGCTCTTAAGTTCACCCAACTATCTAAGTATACTTCAACTCTAGTGGCGGACTCGAGGGCTAGAATGAATAAATTTGTGATGGGAGTGTCCGACTTGGTAAAGAAAAGTGTCGTTCGGCAATGCTTATCCCAAGTATGAATATTTCAAGTCTTATGGTTCATGCCTAACAAGTTGAGGAGCAAAAGATCAAAAAGATGAATAGGGAGGTAAAAAGAGCTAGAACCAATGATGTGAACTTTTCTAATGCTAAGTCTGATTGATAAGGTAAGCCTAGGTCTAAACAAAGGTATTCCGGCCAAGATTCTTCCAACAACCCTAGATTTGACAAAGAGAAAGGTAGTGGGTCTCCATTGGCTAAGTCTACTTGCTCCAAGTGTGCGAGGAGTCATTACGGTAAGTGCCTAGTCGTCATGGATGGTTGTTATGGGTGTGGAAAGGATGGGCACAAAATGAGAGATTGCCCTGTTCTTAAGACTAAGGGGAGGGCGGATAAGAAAGTTTTCCCTAGTGGTCCGGAAGAGAGTGCTCAAAGAAGAATTGGTTTTATGCTCTCCAACCTAGAGAAGATCAAGAGTGATCTCCTCATGTTAATTCTGATATGTTTTTTATGCTTTAGTAATTTCCGGATTTCTTGTCTTTTGTGACTTATTATGTGGGACTTTGAAGTTGTCCTTAGTATGAATAATATTTAGAAAAGTTTGTATAGGCTTACTCCCAAGGGGGAATTGGTGTGCCTATCAAGCAAGGTTATGGTGTGTTGATGTGTTGCCGTGATTTCCTTATATGATGCATCTTCATGAAAACTTGTGTTTTGAAAGAAAAATGAGTTTATGAGAATTGTTTTCCTCATGTTGTGGTGCATTAAGTACAGTTGCCTTCATGAGATGTATCGATGAACATGTTTTAGTATGCTTTTGAGAATAAATTGCAATTGAGCTCCATGAGAGTATGTTGGGCATGTTATGACTAGGAGATGGTAGTTCCTCCTTGAACATGACTAGTTATGAGAATTTCATGCATAAATGGGTTGTAAGATGAAGTTTCTACTTCCTTGAGTTGCATTGAGTATGTTTAGTGGGAGATAAAGTTTTCCTCCTTGTTTATGTCCATTATATATGTTGCATGAATGATGGGCTGCTAGTCTAGAGTCATTTCCTTAAGAAGTGTTTAGAATCATCATTCGGGGACGAATGATCCCAACGGGAAGATTTGTAATAAACTGTATTTAGTACGCTAATCTAGAGCTAAAATGAAAGGGGTAAAAGTTTAGGAAGAGGGAAAGGACCTAAGCTACCAAGAAAGAGTGAACGCAAACTTGATTTTCTTAGGACCTTTTGGCGAAGGGGCAGCATGGTCACCCAAGGGACTTGGCGAGTCTCCCATATCCACTTGGGGTCTCCTAGTGGGCTGTCCTCACGACCTAGCTACTGGAAAATTAGGTGAGCTAGGTTGGGGATCGCATACTAGGTTGGCATATCGCCCAATGGTCTTCCCCATCGCCTAGTTGGCTGCCCCATTGGGGAGGTATTCTGGAAATTTAGGCAAGCCAAGGGTCCATTAGGCGTGTCGCCTAGTGCCCTTGGCGACCTAAAAGGGGCCAGTATGCGAGCAAAAATGTGGCTTAGGCTGTTTTATATTCAATCCTTAGGGTCTTTAGTTATTCTTCCAAAGGTGAACCTACATTATTTTACTCTTTTCCTAGTATGTATACAAGCTTTTTAGACTCAAGTTTCACCCAATTAAGTCATTAATTACAAGACCCTTATCAAATACCCAAAATAATCTTCTCTCAATATTTCTCTCTCTAAGACTTGAAGAAGATAGAGCTTGAAGCCTAGGTCAAGAACAAGACTCCATTGTTGCAAGCTTCTCTAAGAGGTTTGAATCAAGGTATGTTAGCTTATTCATCTATGGGTTCTTCCACCCATAGAGCCCCTTAGTTTTCCCCCAATTGTGAAAGGTAAAACCCAATCTAAGCTAGGGTTTCTTCGTATGTTGTGGGTAGTGATGGGTATAATTCCAATTGAGTGGATAATGACCAATAACAAAAAAATTTATCTTTGAATTGGGATATTATTATGTATTCATGTGATTTCTATTGTTAAAACTAGTCCAATTGATGAATTTGATATTTGGTGGGTTATTGCCATGGAAGAGGAAATTGAAGGTTCATATGCGATCTTCTAGAATTAATACTTTGAGTAGAAATTGGTTAAGGCTAGTAATAGTGTGAATATTATGGGTCTTCACTTAAGAAGTTGAAGTTGAACTTACATAATGAATTATGACTAAAATCACCTAGTAAAGAAGATTGTGATTGAATGTCTTCTCATATAGATATGAATAAGGATAGAATGAAGTAAAGATTTCAGAGTAAGGCTAGTAGTAGTCATGAATGTTGAATCACTAGGTCTTTGAGAGTAAAGTTAATGTGATGAATATATGTCTTATAGGTAGAATTGTGGTGAAAGGCCTATACTCACCTATCCTACCTTATGTTTGGTTGAAAGTATAAAGTAATAGAATCTCTTTAACATGGGTTGGTTGTGAAGGACATCCTTCCATGAGACATGAGTATTAAGCAAGGCTTTATAAGTAAATCTTGGGGTGTATACTTGTCTCCAAGTGGATATTGACAATGAGATGGCTTGTCACACAAGATATGGTCCGGGCACCAAGAAGAAAGGAGAACCACACCTAGTTGATGTGAGGACTATCCAAGTTAAAGAAGGAACTCTTACGTAGTAGAGTGTGGGTTTTCCCAAAATTAAGTCTCATGAGATGGGAGCCATCACATGAGTTGAGTTAAGGTTCATAGAAGCAATCTGCAAGTCAATTGAACTAAGACATGCTTGAAGAAGCATCTCATGGTGTTCTAAAGCATAAAGGAACTAAGACTTGCTTGATGAAGTACCTCATAGTGTTCTAAAGTTAAAGAGAGGAACAAGGTTCCAAACCAAGAAGTATTAGTATGAGGAACTAAAATTTGTACTTAACATGAATAGTAATATGAGATGCTATTCATGCATTGCACAAGTATGACATAAGGTTTTTCATGGAAGTGTTCTTTTGAGTGATGTATATTGAGATAGGATTGTGCTATAGTTGACTTGCTAGTTAGTATTTGACTAAATGTGAGAAATTCCCTTGGTTATATGAAGTAAGATAAAGATGAGACCAAAAGAGGGTAAGTATGAATATGGTGACTTCAAGGATATGCTTAGTGTGTGTGGTATTATGGGATGCCACCATGCATTTCACAAGTGTTCTTTGAGGTTACGTAGGAGTATAGTGCTCTTATGACATGACAACCACAGTCTTCACTATGAATGTGGATTATGCCCAAGGATGACCAAAAAGTGGTACTTAGCTTGGATGGTATTATGGGATGTTATTCATGCATTGCACAAGTATGCTTTGAGGTGGCTTGATAAGTAATTCTCCTATAATATGAAAGACTAAGGGTTGAAGAATTTTGCTATAAAGGTCTAAGTAAGGACCATGCCATGAACATGGTGTATCTCCTATGCTCATTAATTATGTCTTATGTTGAGTTATGACTATATGATGCTTATGCTGGAGATTATGTTATGATGATCTTATTACCTCTTATGCTTATGTCTTATGTTGACTAACCATTTTGAGATGCTCTTATGATTATGCTAGCTAACATATTTAGTACATCGTGTACTAACGCATACTTTTCCTACATTCTAATCAAATGTAGGGTTTGGAGATTGAGTTCTACTCTTGGAGATAAGTTTCTAGAAGCTGCAAGGAGTTGAAGAATTGGTGAGTCCTCATAGCATCGAGGACAAACCCACTATTTTCTTTTATGTCTTTTACTTTCCTGTTGAGACTATTGTATGGGCTTTGTCCCAAGAGTTTTATTCTAAAGTTGTTTAGATGGTTAGAGACAAAAGTGTAGTAAAGACTTCCCTTGCTTTTATGAAAAATGACTTCGATTGTATGGTTAAAATTTTTTAAAATTTATCGTACTTTTCTTTTACCTTATGTTATAATATGTTAAGGGCTTGTATGAGACCCTTCGAGGTAAAGTACGTGATATTACACCTACGGTGTGCCCCTGGGTCATGACAATTATCCAAACCCACATTACATCATCATAATCAGAAAATATGGGATTTTACATGGGTCCATGGGGAATCATCATAAAAACCATAGCATTTCATCAATTTATTCATAAGAGATCATAATTCAATCATTTAAATCAACATTGAAGTGAACATATGGCAATTGAAGAAAACCCTAACTCAATTGGGGATTTCTAACTTAGGAAATAGGAGAATTTGGGAAATCCATAGGTGGAATGAATCCATGGATGAAAACTATCATACCTGGATGCCAAAAGGTTGGATGCAATGGAGGATTTGGAGGCTTGAACTTGAAACCCTAGCTCTTTTCTTCAATTTCTAAAGAGAGAAATATTTTCAAAGGAAGAACTTGATCAACTTTTGGAAATTTAAGAGAATGAATTTAGTTTGGGTGATTTGGGGGTTTAGAATAATATATAGGACTTTGGGTAGAAGGAAAAATGACTTAGTATTAAGTTAAAGCAATTGGGACAAGACCCAATAACCCCTGACTTAAAAACTGCCGAATTGGCTCACTGGAAGCCCATCACAAGTGAGATTTTCATGTAACCCCAATCATGAACATCAAAATCAAGATATCTTCTTCTAACATCGGCGTAGGACTTTTGTCGACTTTGGGCTGTTCTCAACCTCTCTCTAATAAGTTGGACTTTTTCCGTAGCCTGATGAACTAACTCGGGTCCTATCAATGAAACTTCACCCACCTCAGACCAACCTATAGGAGATCTACACCTCCTACCATAGAGAGACTCACTTGTAAATGGTAGTTATTGTTATAAGCGAACTCAATCAATGGCAAATGGTCATCCCAATTACCCTTAATATCTATGACACATGCTCTTATCATATCTTCAAAAGTTTAGGTAGTACGCTCCGCTTGCCCATCGATTTGTGGATGAAAAGTCATTCTAAGCTTAACTTTAGTGCCAAGACTCTTTTGGAAAGACTTCCAAAACTGAGAAGTAAACTGAGTACCTCGATGGGAGATAATGGACAAGGGCACTCTATGAAACCATACCATTTTCCTCAAATACAACCTAGCATAGTCTTCCGCCGTATAAGAAACTTTGACTGAAATGAAATGAGATGATTACATCATTCGGTCTACTATTACCCAAATCGAATCATATTGTCGCCGAGTACAAGGCAACTCTACTATGTATTTCATATTCAAATCTTCCCACTTCCAAGTAGGAATACTAATGTCTAGTGATAAACCTGCAAGCTTTTGATGCTCAACTTTCACTTGTTTGCGATTCAGACACTTAGCCACTAATTCCGCAATATCCTTTTTCATCCCATTCCACCAATAGACCTCCCGCAAATCACGGTATATATTGGTGGACCCTGGGTGAATGGAATATCGAGAACTATGGGCTTCTGATAAATTTGTCTCCTCAAGTCAACAACATTAGGGACACACAAACGGCCTTGATAACGAAGCACACCATCTCCTCCTTGGGAAAAAGCCTCAACATACTTTCTAAGCACTACTTCTTTCAATTCTACTAAGGTCGGATCAAGACATTGGTTGGCTTTCACATCTGTCACAAAAGATGATTCTGAACTATTTTGAACCACAACACTACCCTTAGTGGAGTCCATCAACCGAACACCGAATCGACCCAATCTATATCACGGTGGAACTTTCCATTCCTCAAAAAGCTTGTCCAATTTCATCTTCTGGCCTTCTTTAGCTAGCAAGTCTGTCACTTTATTCTTTCCTCAAGGCTCATGCCTGATTGGGGGGTTCCCCATTCTATGGATCAAATCCCTGCATTCATTTAAAATATTTGTGTGAGTATCTCTTTCTTTTTGAAGAAAGTTAATTACCTCGAGTGAGTCAGTTGCTATCTCCAAGTGTTAAACCTGTAATTTTTCAGTTAGAAGAAGTCTATATAATAGAGATGATAGTTCAGCATTTGTTGATGAGTTTACATTAATTTTTACACTATAACCAGCTATTCAATTCCCATCGGTGTCATGCAAAACACCCCTGCTCCCCCTATTTTTGTGTTGTGGTTAAAAGACCCATCTATATTTAATTTATATCATAGTTCCGTGGATCCCAACTAACAACATCCTTGTTTTCCGTATTACATTTTCTACTCGTGTCCTTCCCAGTTAAGTGTATAAATTTTATGGTTCTCTCGTAGGGATTGGTCATTGGGATATTGTCTTCAGTATTATTATGATAATTGTGGTTTCTAGATAGCCATATATTCCAAATATAGAAGGTAAGGCAGGGCTCCAGTCTAACTTGTTGTTTATAATTCATTTTTTAATCTTACGACAATTATTAAGCCAATCAACATCATTTGAATCTGCTATCCCCCTGATTTCATTCAACATACCTAAATTGTCTCAGTATTGATGAACGTTATTGCAATGTAAAAAGATGTGTGTAATGGTTTC
This sequence comes from Solanum acaule, assembly GCA_036250505.1. Classification (NCBI taxonomy): domain Eukaryota; kingdom Viridiplantae; phylum Streptophyta; class Magnoliopsida; order Solanales; family Solanaceae; genus Solanum; species Solanum acaule. The sequence continues at coordinate 85,850 of JAJOOR010001443.1, read as the reverse complement.
GAGCCTACTACACATAACACAAAGAGGTTCAATATTAATACCTACAGAATTAAGGTAATGACAGGTAGGTAGACGATTAAGATTACAGAGCCACATAAAATATTTGATTTTGTTAGGACAATTCAGGCTCCAGATCCAGTTGTAATCCTTAGTGTTCTGTATGATCATACTATGATTATCCTTAGTGTTATGTACGGTCATACTATGATTATCCATGGCATGTTTATAAGCAGAACTTGTAGAGAAAAAACCATGAGGTGTTAGGGACCATGTGAGGGTATCAACTGGATTAAGGTTTCTGGGTATATAAATGGCTTTGATATTATTTTCCACCTCCTTTGGTATCAATAGTTCACTCATTCTGTTTTGGTTCCAAGATCCATCAACAATAATATCACTTACTATCATAGCCATTTCATCTATTGTACAAGTCTTGTTAATAATGTGGTGCAAAGGCCTACTATTGGGTATCCATCTATCTGTCCATAGTTTGATGTTTTTTTCATTACCTAGATCCCAAATAGTACATTCTTTACAAAATTTCCAACCTAGCATAATATTTTTCCATGTACTGCTAGTGGTTATTAAATGTTTGTCTATGGTGTTAAGATTAGTATTTCTAGTATATTTATTAATAAGGAGGGCAGCCCACAAAGTTGTGGGATTTTTATATATTCTCCAGGCTAGTTTTGAGAGCAAGGCATCGTTTTTTAACTTGCACTTTTGAATTCCTAAACCTCCTTCCCTCTTAGGTCTAGTAACTATATCCTAGTTTAGTAGGTGTAATTTCCTTTTAGAGTCGGTAGTACCCCATATGAAATTCCGTTGCAAACGATCTACTTGTTTGGAGATGTTATTAGGTAATTTTATATATTGCATAACATGAGTTGGAATGTTATTTAGGGAAGATTTGACTAGAGTTGTGCGTCCCGCAATATTCAAGAATCTGGTTTCCATCCTGCAAGTTTTGTCTGCTGGTTATCCAAGATGAATTGGTAGTCCCTTTTCAAAGGTCTTTTATGGAAGATTGGAAAGCCAAGATATTTTCCAAAGGATTCGCTCGACTTTATATTCATATGATTGAATATATCATCCTTAATTTTTTGGGAACAGTTATTAGAGAAAATAATTTTTGATTTATGTTTATTGATATTTTGGCCAGATCACTCACAAAAGTTCCCAAGGGTGTCTTTGATAACTTTACAGTCATTCAATGTTGCTTTAGACATTAGGACTAAGTCATCGGCAAAAAATAGATGAGAGAGGGAGGGACCATGGCTCGAGATTTTTATGGGATTCCAATTTTTTGCATCGATGACTTGACTAATATTATGAGATAGAACTTCCATGCATACTATAGAGATATATGGAGACATAGGATCTCCTTGTCTAAGTCCCCTTGACGATTTAAAGAACTTGGTTCTTGACCCATTTACAAGGATAGCGACATTACTTGTGAATATGCAGGACATTATAAGGTTTATAATATTAAGAGGAAACTTAAAATAGTGAAGAATGTATCTTATGAAAGACCATTCTAATTTGTCGAAAGCCTTTTCAAGGTCAATTTTCATGATGAGATTATCAAGCTTTCCTTTCATTTTCTTGAAGTGGTTAATGATTTCTTGTAGGATGATAGCATTATCAGTAGCTTGTCTATTTTTTAGGAAGCTCGTCTGATGGGGCCCTATCAATTTCTCCATTATCGGTCTTAGTCTTCTAGAGATGATTTTGGTTATGATTTTGTAAGAAGTGTTGCAGAGGCTGATAGGAAGAAAGTTTTTTTAAAGTTGTAGCATTTTTACATTTTGGAATCAAGCATACATGTGTGTAGTTTATCTTCAGGAACACGTTCTTCCTTGAAGATCTTTTTACAGAATGAGATCACCGAGGCCCCTACAATATTCCAGTAATTTTGATAAAAGAAGGGGTGAAGTCCATCTGGTCCCGGAGCTTTGAAGGGTTGAAAGGATCTCACAGTATCAAGGATTTCCCCCTCTATTGGTTCTTTTCCTAAGTATTGGCTATCATTCAGAGAAAGACTGATTTTTCCATAAATCAGTGGGTGGTTGCTAGATTTTATATGACTAGAATTAAATATATTTTTAAAATAGTCAGCAGTGTGCTGAATAATGAAGTTATGGTCATATATCCAGGAGTCATCATCTAGTTGTAATGATAAAATCTTATTTCTCCTTCTACAATTTAAGGTGAATGTGTGAAAGAATTTTGTATTAGCATCACCCTCATTTAACCAATTTATTCTATATTTCAGTTTCCAAAACTCCTCTTCCATTTTCAGAATAGTATTATATTCTTGTATAAGATTTTGCTCGAGGTTTATTAGGAACTGACTTTCAGGATAATTTTCAAATTTTTGTATACCTTGTAGTCTCCTTATGAGCTTATTTTTCTTATAGAAGATATTCCAAATAGTGGACGTAGGGACATTAGGATTATTATTCCAAACATTTTGAATAATATTAACAAGTTCAGGGTGAGAAGACCACATAGATTCGAATCTAAAAATGCGTTCCTTTTTAAAGTTGACATTTTTTAGGAGACTAAGTAGTAACGGACAATGGTCTGAATGAGTTCTAGGGAGATGGAGAACTTGGGCATCCGTAAAACTCACGAGCCATTCATTATTAGCAAAAAAAGGGTCTAGTCTTTCAAAAATGAGGGAATTTCTATTTTTAAACCTTTTATTAAGCCAAGTATATTTACTACCATTGAAACTCATGTCTATAAATTCACAATAATTTATAACATTCCAGAAGTCTCTCGTGTGAGGGTTACTTAAAGCATTCCCACCATGTTAGATAAAAGTTCGTTAAAATCCCCACCTATAAGCCACCTTCCACCAAAGTTATTTTTGATAGTTTGGAGATTTTGCCATAATATTTTACGCATATTTCAATATGTACTAGCATAAATACAACTAAATAACTAGGAGATATTTGTAACAAACTCATTATGCATGAAAAATTTAACATTTCTCATTTCATTGGAGGTTTTACCTTCTCCAACTCAAATCATGCTTATAATAACATCATTAAGACAATTATGCCATTTCTCTCAAAAGCACAACAACTCAACTCATGAAGCATATAGGAAATTCATTCTGAATACACATCAACATGAGGAACATAAATCATAAAAACTCATTTTCTCATTTAAACATAAATTCATCAAGAACATGCTTATCATAAGGAGACCATGGAACAACATAATCACTCATGACTCCAAAACATGAAACAAGCTACAAGGAACTCTTCGTCTCAAGCTGGAATAAGAATAGAAGGAAAGAGAAGGATATTGGAACTCTCAACAACCTTACTATTCAACATACCATCTCCCCTTTAGGAGTAAACCCATACTAAGGCTAACATAAAAAATAACATAGGGACCTTAACAACACGTTCACAACCATAAGGAACTATCAACATATCGGTGCCTTCATCCGGAAGAGCTCCTTTGCCCTTTTTAGCTTGAAGTACATAGAAATGACTTTTCTTTGGAGCATTAGGATCCGGGTCATTAAGAGAAGCTTGTTTGGCCTCCCTTCCTTTGGCCGTAAGAGTAGGGCAATTTCTCACTTGATGATCATTCTTTCCACAACCATAGCACCCACTAGTACCGGCTAGGCACTTCCCATAATGTTTCTTTCCACAATTGGCGCAAATAGGTTTAGGAAATGGAGACCCACTTCCTTTCTCTTTGTTAACCCTAGGAGTGCTTGAAGAATGTTGGTTAAAAGCCCTCTTTTTGAAACTTGGTTGACCTTGGTCATCAGATCTAGCCCTCTTCATCTCCCTACTCTTCTTCTTAAGTTTGGACTCCTCAATTGTTGAGCATATACCATAGACCTAGAAATGTTCATGTCATCATGGAGCATTGCCGTACGACACTCTTCCTCCACTAGGTCGGATACACCCGTAACAAATCTACTCATCTCATCCCTAGGGTTTGACACCAAAGATGCGGAATACTTAGACAATTGGATAAATTTCAAAGAGTACTCTTGGACATTCATGCTACCTTGCCTAAGGTTGATAAACTACTCCACCTTAACTTTCCTCTTCTCACGGGGAAAGAACCTACCAAGGAAGGCTTCCTTGAACAATTCTCACTCTATAGGCCCTGCTCCTACCGGCCTATTACTCTTCCATGGAGTGAAACAAATTTGGGCAACATCCTTCAATTGATAAGTGGCAAGTTTTGCTTTTAATATAGAAGTCACCCCCCATAGCATTGATTACCTTATACACCTCATCCAAAAACTCTTGGGGATCCTCTCCCACCTTGGAACCAAGAAACACTGGAGGATTTATCCTCACAAAGTCCCTCAACCTATAAGCCATAGTGATCACAATAGGGTTCACATGAGTCTCAACACCCCTATTAGCTTGGGCCATCATAGCTTGGGCTTGAGTAGTTACGACTTGAGCCATCATTAAAAGAGCCGACCTAACTTCTTCATTTGTCATGGCCGGGGGATCCACCGGAACTTGATTGCCTAGAGGAACTTGGTCACCTTAAGGACCTTGGGGAGGAACTCCCTCATTCACATTCTCCTCTTCCATACGTCTTACGTTTGCCCTTGTATTCATATCCTTTAAACATAAGAGAAGGGTTAGGAAAAGGACTCTTATAGATTTAAACTCTAAGGCACGACTTTAAGAGTAATGAAAGAAGTGAAGTTTCCTAACGTCTTATTGCCTCTTATTCATAAATGTGTCGCGATTCATACCCATGAACAAGACTCTACTCGACATGGCTTATGATACATCAATCATAAAAACCATCCCAAAATCTTGTGCTCTGATACCATGTTTGTCACGACCCGAGCCTACACCCCAGACGTGACAGGACGTACAAGACTCCGAAAAGTCTCATACAAGCCTCATAGCATGTCATCATATAAGATAATAGAAATAGTACGTAATTTAAAACTCTTTTAATCCATACAATTGAAAACATCATTAAAAACAATGGAAGTCTACTAGTCTCACATGACCATCTAAAAACAATATTTGAATCAAAAGTAGGGTCATGGCCTTTACAATAGAAAGTCTAAAAAGAGTCTATTACAATGAAAGACATGAAACATCAAAAGTACTTGTCCTCGAATCCATGAGGACATACCACTAGCCTTGGAAGAACTCAATCCAAGCTTCAACTAGAGAGAATCAACTCAAATGCCGAAACCTACACTTTGTAGAAAAATAGAAGAAATATGGGTTAGCACATTTAATGTACTAAGTATGATAGCCATACAAAAATCATTCTTTAAACATACATTTTGGTTGAAAACCATGCATAAGCGAATTTTGAGAAAACTTCATGGACATAAGTATAAGAGGCATAAGACACAAGTATAATCAACATGCAAGCCATTTCATCACTTTAGAACATAATCAACATATAAGTCATTTCATCACATTAAGCTTTAACCTTAAGTAACCCCAAGCTTTACTTTGTGCAATGTATGAATAACGTCACATACCACCACCCACACTAACTACCACATTAAGGCCACCCAAAGTGAACTTACCATTCTTCCTTTTCATCTTTAAACAATACTCATATATAAGGAACATAAACATTTCTTAAGTCATGACAAGGAAGTAACTCATAATATAATCCAAGTATAGCATGCATCATTACATTAAGTATATAAGTCAACATTCTTCATTTTCTTCATTAAGAGCACCTTCATTCAATAGTCATTAAGACCTTAGAGAACTCACCATAGCCCTATCAAAGCTTACTCGTGTAATGCATGAATGGTATCCCATACTACCACCCACACTTCATAAAACCTTTTGAGTAACCATAGTAGACATCTCACATGATGGGAATAAGCATTAACTGACATAGACCATGTGAGCTTAACATGGAATCCGGTGTCATAAACCCACACCGTAAAGAATTGGTCTACTTGCCTAAGGTAGGATCTGTAACATTTTAGCTTAGGTGGATCCACTAGCTAATATCCTATGTGAGCACATATGTCCCGAACTGAGAGCACCTCTTAGTCGTAACACGACGTACTTGACCCCGAAGGGGTCTAATACAAGCCTCATAGCATTTTTGAACATAAGAACATAGTAAAATAGAGAAGAATTTAAAACTTTCTTTACAATCAAAGACATTTCATTAAAAAGCAAGTGGAAGACATTCTAGACTTTATATACTATGTCTCAAACCATCTAAATACTCTTTGAATATAACATTGGGACTTAGCCCATACAAAAGCTTACCATAAACTAAAAGACACAAAAAGGAACATAATGGGTTTTGTCCTCGAAACTATGAGGACTCACCAAGTCTTCATCTTCAAGCACTTTAGAAACCTATCCTTCAAGCATAGAACACCAATATCTCCAAACCTTCCACTTTGGTAAAAAGGGAGAAGAATGGGATTAGCACATTAGATGTACTAAGTATGATAGCCATGCAAAAACATGCTTAAAAGGACATTTAGTTTGAAAGTCATGATTATCCCATTTTAGTAAAACTTCATGAACATTGATAAAAGAGGCATAATACAAGTCACAACCAATAGATAAGTTATTTATCCACATTAGAACATGATCAACCATATAACCCATTACCTTTACTTTAAGCCTCCACCACAAAGAACCCTCATGCTATACCTTGTGCAATGTATGGATAGCGTCCCATACCACCATCTACACCAAGGCACCACATTAAGGTCATCAAAAGTGAACTTACCATTCATCCTTTCCATCTTTACACAAATAAGCATATAAGAGACATAAACATTACATAAGTCATATCATCACATTAAGACCAACATTTAGGACAACTCTAAGTCATACTTGTGCAATGTGCAAGTAGCATCCCATACTACTACTCACACTAAGTACTCCTTTTAAGTCACCATAAACAAGGCACATTCATACTCAACAAGTCATAACAAGGAAGTAACTCATAATGCAATCCAAGTATAACATGTATCTTCACATTAGACATATAAGAATTTAAGTCACCCATTCTTCATTAGCTTCATTACGAACACCTTCATTCATTAGACATTAAGCCACATTCTTCATTAACATTATCATAAGAGCTCATTCATTTCATTTGACATTATAAAGGAACACATCATGACCTCTCTCAAAGCCTACTTGTGCAATACATAGATGGCATACCATACCATCACCCACACTAAGTAATGAATTCTTAAGAAGCCATAGTTCATTAACATTCTTTGTGGGGGTAAGCCTTAACCGACATAGACCATGTGAGCTTGACATGGAATCCTGGTGTCACCCTCACCAGATAAAGGGATTCCTACTTGCATAAGGTAAGACCATCGTTTTTATAGCTTAAGTGGATCCACTAGCTAGACCTATGTGGGCACATAGTTATGGGATAGGGTGATTGCTACTAGATACCCCGCCTCAACTCCCGGACGAGCATCCATCTCAAGAGGTTGCTACTAGATACCCCGCCTAAACTAACGGATGAGCATCCACCCCAATTCATAACCACTCGGTGCTTGGAATTAGTCCCCATGGAGTATTTGACATTCATTACATTTGTTCATTATGGGATAAGAGATTGTTACTAGATACCCCGCCTCAACTCACGGTTGAGTATCCATCTCAAACTCAACTTTCATTCATTGGAAAGATCATAGATTCAAAGATGAAAATAGCCTTTCACCTAAGAATCCCCTTATTGTGAGAAAGTCCTTTCACAACAAGTCATTATAATTCATTAGAGTACAATTGAGAATAGCCTTTCAATTAACCCATCATCATTAACATTATCATAGAAACTTCATTCTTTATTCATTCATGAGTGTGTGTATGTAAGAATAACCTTTCACATATAGCCTCATCATTCATAGGTATTAATTGAGAAATAAAATTCAATCATAACACACTTACATTCTAAACATGATCATTATACATTCATTGAAATCTCACACACATACTTTACATCATGATCACACATAGATCCTTCATATATTGAGGTACAAGGAAGATATCTATCAATTCAATACCACACTATACATAGTAAGTAAACACCTCCACCTTTCACGTGGATCAACATCTAATTCACAATTCTAATTCAACAAGTAATTGATCATCACTTACCCTTTCAAAACCATGAATTCACTTTCACCAACAAACCTTTCATTAATACAATTAGGCATGAATAGTGATACAATTCAACAATCTAAATCAATTTAGGCATAATCCATCAATATTCATTCATGATCAACAAACCCACTTCATAAGGCACAATTTAGGAATTGAGAGAAATTATGGGTTCATTGAGTAGTTTCATCATAAATCATCAATTAAACACCAATACAATAATAATTTGTCATTAGAAACCATTTGAAAACGTTTGATGAAAGAACCCATGAGATTGAGTGAAACCCTAGATTTTTCATACTTTGAAATCACCTTTGAATTGGCTCCTTGAATGAAAGGTTAGAAAAGCATCAAGACCACCATACCTTTCTATAGATTCCCCATGAAAATTGATGAATAAACACCTTGAAATCCCCAACCCTAGCTTGAACTTGACCTTGATCTCCAATGGAGTTTCTAAAGAGAAGAGTTTAGGAGGGGAGGGGTTTTGAAATAATAGAATATAAAATAGAGTTTAAAACTTTTAATACTCTTAAAATATCTTAATAAACCTAAAATAACCGTCCAAACATTTATTAGGACTTGGGTGAATTTACCAATCCACCCATAGCTGCACCTTGACAGCAAACACAGACCCAACTCATTCCCTAGACTCACAGACCGTGTGTCCATTCATGGACTGTGTTGTTGGTCGGTGGTCTGGGGCTGCAGCTTGGTTTGGGGCCCCTTGACCTATGGATGCCTTCTATGGGGCGTGGATTGAACTACTAGTCGTGAACCCCATCCGTAGGTCACTCCATTTTTGGGCAGTCTTGGTTTTCCTTGGAGTCTTAGGGGTTAAGCTTAGGTTCCTCCTCAAGGGCCCTTAGGGTGGTCCATGGGGAGTCATACCTTGAGGTTTAACACCTAAAACCCCCAACCATAGCTTGGGACAACATCAAACAACATGAAACCTCACACCAAACTCAAACACACACACACATCAGGCTCTAGTTTTACTTATTTGATTTTAGGTTCCTTACAACATATATATGGGATAGGAAGATGTTCATTGGAACCCCAACCTAACATTGGGAGAGTTTCCATCTTACCATATCCACTACGTGCTTAGCCTCCATTCCCATAGAGCATTTCATTCACATTACATTATTGTACTTGAGAGGAATGCCATTGGCCTATCGACCCAAGGTACATCATTACACATGAAAGGAATGCCATAAGCCTATCAATTCATAGTACATTATTAGGATAGCTCTTGAATCCTCATGAAAGAAATGCCATAAGCCTATCAATTCATGGTTCATCATTACATTATTGTGCACATGAAAGGAATGCCATAAGCCTATCGATTCATGGTACATTGACTCATTAGGAAAGGAATACCATAGGCCTATCGATTCAAGAGTCTTCATTACATTAGTTCATTGACTCATTATGAAAGGAATGCCATTGTCCTATCAATTCAAGACATAGCCTTAGAATACATTCATTAGTCATTTATGAAAGGAATGCCATTGTCCTATCGATTCTTATTCATTAGGTCAATACACATTCATTACACATGAAGAGGATGTCTAAGCCTACCAATTCAAGGTACTTCAATCAATATCACATTCATCAATACAAGAAAAGGATGCCTTAAGCCAACCAATTCAAGATAAATCAATCCACATTACTTTCGTTTATACATGAAGAGGATGCCTAAGCATACCAATTCAAGATACAACATTACATTATAGAAACCCTTCACATTCTATCATCATCATTCATGAGTGTTAATTGAATATGCTTTCAATAATAACACAATTACATTCTAAACATGATCATAATACTTTCATTGAGATCACACACATATACTTCACATAATGATCATACATAGATCCTTCATGAAATTGCCCTCCAAGGCTATAAATCAATATCAACCCAAGCATCTATAATACTACATTAGATAAGGGAATTAACATGATTCAATAACTAATTAATTATAAACATAAACAATTCAACATACTTTTATGATCAATCAATTCTCAATCACAAATCACAACTTAGGATTTTGGGGAAAACATGGGTTCATAGGAGATATTCACCATAATTCATCATTAATTCAACAATCCATTCATAATTCATCATATATAAATCTTTGAAAACTTTTTAGAATTGAATCCATGCATAGATTGAAAACCCTAGGTTTTGGGGGGATTTTGGAAACTTGAAATCATCTTTTGATAGGGCTCCTTGAATGAAACTTAATCAAGGATGAAGACTACCATACCTTCAAGGAAGAAAATCCACAAAAAATGAGTGAGAATGGTGAGATCTTGAGCTTGAAATCTTGAATCCTTCTTCTCCAATGGTGGTTTCTAGAGAGAGAATATTTGGAGAGGTAGTTTCTATCTTTGGAGTGTTTGGGAATAATGAATTGGAAAAAGAGTTTTATTACTTTTAAAAGCCTTAAAATACTTTAATTAATCAATAATAACCGTCCCCTAACTTAACTAACCTTAAAAGGAATTTACCAAATCACCCTTACCTTACCGAGCTTGATAGCTTTTACAGGTGGGACTCATGACCCTAGACCTATAGACCGTAAGTGGGGTGACGCCCCATCCTGCAGGTCCGTGGTTTGGGTCTAAGACTTCCCATTTGGGGTCTTGACCTACGGAAGCCATCCAAGGGGAGTGGATGGACCTACGAGGCGTAGGTCCCATCTATAGCTCCCAAAATTTTGACAACATTTTTCTTGTTGGGGCAGCCTTGGGGTTAGGCTTTAGGGTTCCCCTCAAGGACCCTTGGTTGGTCCTTGGGGGTCGTAACTTGACGTTTAACCCCTAAACCCCTCAACCTAAGCTCAGGAAGACATTCTACAACTTTAAACCCCACAACAAACTCAAAAACAAACTCGTTATGCTCTAGTTTCACCTACTAGTTTTTTGGGTCGTTACACCTCCTATGCATCATGAAGAGATAGAAGAGGATATTGAGGTTGAAAATGTTGAGGAGGTTGGACAAGAGGAAGAGGTGCAGGATGAGACTACTAGTGTTCCTCCCACAGACCAGTGTTAGCTCAACATATCATGTCATTCCTGAAAAGGTTGGTTGGTCCTGGAGTGCTTCCTTCTGTTCAAGCAACTCAAGATCCCGCTAATCCCCCTATTTCTAGCACTGTGCCCATGATGGGTGGGACTTGAGGTAATAATGCTTTCTTCCGTCCCTTGTTGGATTTTGTTATGACTAGTAATGAGCATGAAAAGTTGACTATGTTTTTAAAGCTAAAGCCTCTTGTTTTTCTTGGTTCTGAGAATGAGGATGCTTATGGGATTATCTTAGACTGCTATGAGAGGCTTCATAAGTTGGGAATTGTCCGTCAGCATGGGGTTGAGTTTGTGACCTTTCAACTTCAAGGTGAGGCTAAGCAGTCGTGCAGAACTTCAAGGTGGAATGCAAATCTTCAACTTTACTTCCACTTACTTGGAACCAATTTCATGCTCTATTTCTAGAAAAAAATGTGCCTAGGACTTTTAGAGATCACAAGAAGGATGAGTTCATGGCTTTGGAGTAAGGTGGTATATCTGTGGCTGCTTATGAGGCCAAGTTCCATGCCTTGTCCAGATATGCTACTCAATTGGTGACTAATGAGGATGAGATGATCCATTTATTTATTAGGAGACTAAATTCTGAGTTGTAGGTATTATCTATTCATAGGACCTCTGCAGGGAGAAACTTTAATGAGGTAACAAACTATGTTAAGAAACTGGAGGAGGTGAGGCGAGACGATCAGACTAAGGCATTGGCAAAAAGGCCAAGAACTCAGGCAACTTTCAAGGTTCTTATTCCAGAGGTTCAGTGAGGCCAACGCTTGCAGCCAAGCCAATTCAGTCCGCTATGCCCGCCTCTACAGGTAATTACTCAGGAACTTCATCTCATAATTTGATTCAGGATAGCCAGGAAGTCGCACCTTCAATGGGTAGCAGACTATCTTTTGATCATACATGCTACAACTATGGTGAACCTGGGCATATGAGGAGAGATTGTCCCTACCCACGTGTGTTGGATTCCGCGCAGCAGCAAACTATATCAGTGGTACCTGCGGGGAATGATAATAATGGTCGAGGGCGTCCATAAGGTGGGCGAGGATGTAATCAACAAGGTCGTGGAGGTAGAGGAAATGGTAAGGCAGACAGGGGTAACATGCAACCAGGCAGGGAAGTGACTCGTCAAGATGATAGGTCTCAGTGTTATACCATCCAGGCAAGGCTAATGTGGTGGCAGACACTTTAAGTCAAAAAACGGTGAGTATGGGTAGTTTAGCTTGCTTGAGTGTAGCCAAGCGACCTTTCGCTAATGAAATTCAGAGTCTAAGTTCATGCAGTTGGGCATCTCAGAAAGAGGTGGGGTGTTAGCTAGCATTGAAGTGAGGGCCACATTCATTGATGAGATCAAGGCTAAATAATTTGAAGATGAAAATTTGGAGGAGCTTAGAGAGAATACCGCGATTGGTAAGGCACAAGAGACCACTCTTGATGCGGAAGGCGTGCTCAGTTTTAAAGGAAGAATTTGTGTTCGTCGAGTTGATGACTTGATTTAGAAATTTTTGGCAGAATCTCATGGTGGCCGGGCATGAAGAAGGATATAGAGGAGTTTGTGGCAAAGTGTCAAAATTGCCAACAAGTGAAATATGAACACCAAAGGCCTGCAGGTTTGCTTCGAAGAATGACAATTCCAGAATGGAAGTGGGAAAGGATAGCCATGGATTTTATGGTTGGTCTTCCCAAGACTTTGGGGAAGTTCGATTCTATTTGGGTAGTGGTTGATAGATTGACTAAATCATCCCATTTCATTACAGTAAGAATAGATTGTAATGCTGAACAATTGGCTAAAGTTTATGTGAAAGAGATAGTGAGGTTGCGTGGGCTACCCCTCTATATCATCTCTGACCGTGGTACCCAATTCACATCCAAGTTTTGGAGGAAGTTACATGATGAATTGGGCACACAATTCACTTTTAGTACATCCTTCAATCCATAGACAGACGAACAGTCAGAGAGGACTATTCAAGTGTTAGAAGACATGTTGAGGGCATGTGTGATTGACTTTAGAGGGCATTGGGATAAGTTCCTACCTTTGTGTGAATTCTCCTATATTAATAGTTATCACTCCAGTATAGATATGGAACCATTTGAGTCACTTTATGGGAGGGGATGTAGATCACCCATAGGATGGTTCGAGTCTGGGGATGTGAAACCTTTGGGGGTTGATCTAGTGAAGGATGCTCAAGATAAGGTGAAGAGTATTTAAGCTAAGCTCTTAGCCGCCTAGAGTAGACAAAAGAAGTATGGGGATCATAAGGTAAGAGACATGGCGTTTCAAACTGGTAAAAATGTTTTTCTTAAGGTATCACCCATGAAAGGGGTGATGAGATTCGGCAAGAAAGGCAAGCTAAGTCCTCGATACATTGGTCCTTTTGAGGTTCTCGAGTGTGTGGGACCGGTAGCGTATAGATTGGCTTTAGCTCCTAATCTATAGGGTGTTCATCTGGTATTTCATGTGTCCATGTTGAAGAGATATCATGGTAACGGGGATTACATCATTAAATGAGACTCAATTGTGTTAGACAACTACCTCCAATATGAGGAGGAACCGATTGCAAGTCTTGATCGTGATGTGTGCAAGTTGAGGACCAAAGAGATTAAGTCTGTAAACGTTCAATGGAAGCATCATCCAGTTGAGGAAGCTACATGGGAGACTGAAAGGGACATGCAAGACAAGTATCCTCGATTGTTAGTCAATCCAAGTACTACTTCATTCCTTCTTTAGCCTATTTTTTCTAAGTTGTCACTCGGGGACGAGTGATGGGTACATTGGTATATATTGTAACGACCGGGTTCCATCGTTATAGACAAGCCAGGTCGGAAAACTTTTTTGTAGTAACTTGAAATTTCCCAACCTAGTCCAGATTTGGACGAAATCGGAGTCATTAAGGTGTAGGGAAATCTAGTAACAATCGGGTGAATTATTTATGATTTTGATTACATGAGTAGTTATATAAGTCCTTAAGGTATCCGTACGACTTTACAATATTGAATTCGAGTGAGTAGAACCCCCTGAATCGATCTTAGCATGAACGTTATTTTCTAAATGTCGTTGGTTAAAGGTGTGTTGTGAAATGGGGATCTTGGACTTATTAAAATAGCTTACTGTTTTATACAACCGCTTTGGAGGTAGTTTTGGTCGCTCTGGCGGGGCCACTGTAGCGGGGTAAGGGTCGTTGTGGCGGGCTAGATGCTACTTAAAGTCATAAATAAACCCCAAAACATCTTTATTCTGCACTTTTAGATTTTTAGAGCTAAGTAACAAACCCTAGGCGATTCTTGACAGTTTTCCACCATTCTTGAGGCTAAAGGTAAGCTTTTCACTCCCCGAATTCGTTTTTCGATCCGTAGAATGTAATAGAATGGATAATTATCGACGGGGAGGGTTTTGAATTGGAAACCATGGTGGAAAAAGCCCTAGTTTGGATACTTGGAATCATGGGTATGATTTAGGGTTGTTAGAATTGTTAGTAATTCGGGTAATTAATGCTTGTTTATTGATTTCCATATTATATTGATTGTTTGTAGACCAGGAACAAGTGGAACGAATCTGGAAAGGGAAGGATCAAGTTTCTTAAGATTTTAAGCTTGTTTCGAGGTAGGTGATGGTTGTGATTCGATGATTGTGTGTTGTATGTTTGTTCTTGATTCATTATGATACATGTATGTATGTTAATATTGCATTATTGATCACACTTGTTGTAAATGAGATAGACGAATGATGAATGCCATGAATCATGACTTGATTGTATAAACTTCAGAAGATACTTGTGATTGTGAGTGTGGTATGTTGAATGGATCGGTTGCCACATTCCAGCATAACTAACTTGGATCGGTTACCACGTTCCGGCATAATTGTAGGATCGATTGCCACGTTCCGGCATAATCATTGGATCGGGTACCACGTTCCGGTATGCTAACTATTTTGGATTTTGGTTCCATGAGAGGACCAATAACTTTTAAAAATTGTTTATTTTGAGAAATGTGAAGTTGTTGGTTGTACGTAAATGTTGATATTATTTTATATGTTCAATATATGCATGTTATTATATTGTTGTGTTGACTTATGTATGTTGCACTTAGTGGGATAGCCGCGTGATCCTACCAGTACATAGTAGTTGTGTACTGATATTGCACCTGCTCTTCCTTTTCAAGTGGCTACTAACAAACCTTGCTTAGAAGACCAGTGATCGTTCAAATTCAAGGGTGAGCCAGTTCTTCCGGGCTGCCATGAGCTCTCTTTCGTCTATGTGCACCATTTCAGACTTAGACTTTTCTAGTTAGTTAATTAGTTCATTAGTTTGGGGTTGTATCCCTTCTTGTTTAGACTTGTTGAACTTTAGATGTTTTGGTACATTGACTTTCAGGTTCTAGGTGTTCTTTCCGCATTGTTTTAGTTGTTAGCTCTTTTGGAAGTATATGGGAACTTCAGTTTTTAGCTATTATTCCTATGTCGTATCCTTAAATGCTTTAGTTTTTGTTTAGTTGATTAGTTTGGGTTGTAGTAGTGGTTCTCCCACCAGAGGGTAGTCTAGGTGTCAATCACAACGGTCTGGGTCGTGATAGGATATTGAGGTTCTGACCATGATGAGTTCATTTTTTCCAATTGAGAAGAATATTCTTTTATTATGTTATTCATTATATCTTGTATATTTTGTTGATTAGTTGCATATTGTTTTCACGACCTAGGGGTGTACCCTAGATGTAACATGGCGCATAGAACACTTCAAAAGTAGTTTCAAGTCATACATGTGCAATGCATGGATAAGATCCCATAATCCTACCCATACTAAGTACCACTTTAGGCTATCATACATAAATGATTTCTATTTATCACTTCTAGACTACTAAGGAATAGCACCCTATTAGGCTACACCAAGCTACCAAGGAATAGTCACCATATTGGGCTAGACCAAGCTACCATGGAATGCATACTATCATGCAAGTCCAAGCTATACAAGGAAGGATACTATTGCTCCAACCTAGCTACTATGAAATAGAGGGATTAATTTGTTTGAGCTAACAACTGGAAATATTTCCTTGGACAACTAATCCAAGTTAGTTCATTAGGGTAGCTCTTTAGACCATGGATGAGTACACCTTTCACCATCCATGGTCTATTCATAATGGCTCTTGATCCTTTGATTCAATAAGGTGAGAAAGCCTTTCAACCTAAGAATCCTTACTATGTGAGAATGTCTTTTCACATCATGTTAATATGTGTTTATGAGAATGACCTTTCAACAACACAACAACAACATCATAGTCATTGATACTTTACTCTTAAAGCATCCTTAAAGCATTTACATAAATTTCATAAAGACATGCATAACCTCATACTTTTCCCTTTCAAGGCTCAAAGCCTACTTTCAATCACCACATCTAGAACTCAAGCATTAGATAGGGATTTCATCATATATTCATCTGATTCTATCACTTCATGCATTAATTCATAAAATTCCTCTTTCATTAACAAAGACGCACATCATAACATCATAATTGAGAAATATGGGATTCACATGGGTTCATGGGTAAACATCATGAAAATCATAGGAAATTATCAATTCATGCTTAATATAACATAATTCAATCATTTAAATCAACTTTGAAGAGAACCCATGGCAATTGAAGAAAACCCTAACAATTGAAAATTTCTACCTTTTTGAAATTGGAGATTTTGAGGGAACTCCATGGATGAAAGGAATCTATGGATGAAAACTACCATACCTTACTATCAAAGCCCAAAGAAATTGATGTATGAAAGTTTTCTCTTGAACCCTTGCTTGAATCGTCTTATTCTTCTTCTTCAAGTTTCTAGAGAGAGAAATATTTGGAGAGGAAAGACTTGATTAACTTTTGGAAATTTAAGAGAATGATTATCAAAATTCAATAAAATAATATTTTATTAGAATACACAAAAAGAAGCATGGAGATTACCATCCTTAGCTTGTAGAAGATTTCTCCCCGTCGAAATTGGGTATAAAAAATTTCTATCTGTGGCAAAAAAAAAAAAAAAACCATGGTTTGGCAACTAACGTTGAATGCACTAAAAGCAAAAGAAACACTAATTACAAAAATAAAAAAGATGTGTTAGTGCAAAAAACAGAAAAAAAAGAAACCTGATATAAAAGTTGAAGTCAAAGCTCCCCGCATAAGAGAGAAAAAAGAAAAGTAGAATAAAACAAGAGCAATAATGTCTCCACTCCATTATTGTCTTTAACTTTCACAAGTGGGTTTTCTCCTTATCATTTAAATAATAATGATAAGAAAAAATAAATAGATATAGAGCTCACATTCAATTTTCATCTCATTAATTGTTGGGATAAAATACGAGTATTTTCTAGACTATAATCAAAATTTCAGACACATATCTTAATTAAATTACAGTATTATTATTGTCCGAATTCATTTTTAAAAAAAATATGTACACCTTTTTGGCTTACGTGTATTCAAACATCTCTCACGCACCTTAACTATGTGAAGTCCCGGAGTGTGTCACGTAAGCCAAAAGGTGTAAATGATTTTATGTTTTTCTACCTTCCATGGTAGTTATGTCTGTATTGGATAAAAAATAAGCTTAAGTCATCTGCGGCCCCTTAAAGTTGTTAGCATAATTCATTTAGACACCTCAACTAGGGGTTGTACATACTGAACACCTCTACCCTTCAATACATGTACCTATTTAATACTTTTGGATGACATGAAATTTTAAGTGTAATACACATTTAAGTGGCGCGTGAAGCCAAAAAAAACTTTTTATGGACCAATAAAATCTGAACATGTCAACATACGAAAAAACATAATATGAACATAATTTTTTTTAAAGAAAAAATTGCTGGCAGTTCATTTCCCACCATCAACACACCCCTTTCTCAAATAATCCATCATTCTTTCTTTCAAGCATCATTCAGCCATCATCAATATCATCGTTGTTATCTTCATCGGAAAAGCATCAATTAAATAAATAATCAGTCAAACACAAAAACTCAAAAGAATTTATTGATAAAGTTTCATTTGAGTTTTGGAAGAGAATTTCATCAAAAATAAAAATCAAATTGAGTTAAAAATAATTCCGGCGAAACTCCATTTTTTCTGACAAAACTAATACTAATTTGATTTTTTTTTTGAAATCGTTAAAGAATTCAAAAGGTGGGGTGAGGATGATTATCGGAGTGCACGTGGTTTTAACCGACAACGATTGTGTGTTTTTTGGAAGAAAAAAAAATGGGGAAGAATGGACGTCGGGGGTGGCCAGTAGGTGGGGTGTTCTGGGCTTCTACAAAGAAGAGAAGGGAAAGAAAGGTTTCCCTTTTTTTTTGGGCTGAAAACATAGCTTTTAGAGTATTGCCTAATTTATTTTTACTAATAGTTATTATGAGCCCCAATGTCACATGTCATTTTTCCATTAGTTATTATGCCACGACAGTTGCGAGTGTATGACACACAATCTCTAATTTTTATTTACTGTCAAAAAATGTTTGATGAGTATTTTTTTTTTTATAATAAAAGTGTTCAATTGGAATAAACCTAATTAAGATAAATGTCCAAGTAAAATATGCGGACAACTTTAAGGGGCCGCATATGACTTAGGTCTATTAAATAACTTAGGCATGTAGCTATTTTTAAAAAAAGGACACGTGGTGCTAACAAAGAATGTTCAAAGAAGTTGGTTCAAAGGAATAAGTTGGTCTTAAGGTATGTTAGGTGAAGGTCAACCTTTACCTTGGTAAGTTAGAACAATTGTCGATTTTCTATGTTATTATTTGAGATGTGCCTGTTGGATATTTAAGAAGATACTTTTTTACAATTTAAAGAATTATTTGATGTTTGTGCGCAATTAGTTTTTAGATTGTCCTTTCTTGTTTGATAAAAAATTTCATTTATTATGTTTCGTCTTTCGTCTTCAACTTCTAATAAAAATAGGAAAAATGATTTAATATACTCCCTAACCTTGCTATTTAGAGTTGATATACCCCTTGTTACGAAAGTGACTCGTATATAATCATATTGTTATGCAAATGACTCACATATACCCTTTTCCTCTAACAAGTGAAAAAATAATTTTAATTTTTAATTATTTTTATTTAAAAATATAATCCATATGGAATATATTTGATCCTCTTCACATGTATTTTTTTTTACTTTTTCGTTTCAACAACTAATTTAAATTTATTATTTTGATGGCAAATTTATTTATTTTTCACTAATTTCTTGCAAAATTTATTATAGATGCCTCAAAATTTTTTACAAATATAAAAATTAAATTACAATTTATCCGCAAAAAAAAAAAATATTTAATTTTTTTCCTTAAAGCTAAAGAATAAAAGTAAAAAAAGAATAAGAAACTCAAATAATGATAATCAAATAAGTCAAAAAATAATTTATGTTTGAAAAAGATTAAAATATACCTTGAATTTTGCTAGAAGGATCATATATACCCTTACATGAATTTTTTTTTAAATTTTAAAAAAAATAATTTTAAACTATTTTTTTTACTTTCTTTAGGTAAATGATATATGTGAACTTCTTTTTTAACGGTGTGGGTATATCATATATGTGAGTCATTTGTATAACGATAAGAGTGTATATGAATCATTTTCATAATAATGGATGATATATCAGCTCTAAATGAAAAAAAATGAGCGATATGTCAGACTCTTTTCCAATAAAAATATAACTTTCATGATTTTAATGTTCATAATTTCCCCGTTTTAAATGTGTAAGGTGTTCTATCATGTTTTCCTTTGTAGATCTTTTTGTTTTTGTATATTTTCAATAGTATTCATATTTGCTAAACGTTCTTTACCTGTACCAATTGAAAATTATCGATTCCTCTGAAAATATGCACGTTTATTGCATACAATTTATTATTTCCATTGAATTGTATGAAATTATGTAAATGGTTTATCATGAATGGTAGAAACTTGTTTGGATGATTTTTGAACTAAGACATTGCGTAGTAATACTATTTTTTTAAAGTTTATAATTATTCTTTTTTGACAAACTTTTCAATTTCATCAATCAATTTGTTTTGACAATCGCATTTGTATCGGATCCTCCAAAAATGCACTACATTTGGAGAATCCGATACTCACCTGATGACATTTTTTAAAAGAGTCCAAGTAACATAGGCATGGCAATTCATTGAATGCTATTCTTAGATGCATAGACTTGATGCAATATGTAATTGATCACTTTACAAACTAACTTGAAAGATAATTTGAGTTTTCCTTTACCTTTACTACTCAATGCAGCTTGTCCTGTTAGCTTTGAGTTTCAGAACTACAGTATCATCACTAGCCAATGCAAGCCACCAGACTACCCAGCCAAACAATGTTGCGATGCTTTTTTACAGTTCGCTTGTCCTTTCGTCGAAAGTCTGAATAATCAATCAAATGATTGTGTCTCTGTAATGCATCGCTACATTGATCTCCACAGACATTACCCAACTGGTCTTTTTGGCAGTGTGTGCAAATGTGCACAGCAAGGTTTGCCATGTCCTGCATTAGCACCATCACAATCAGCCGATCGTGATGATACTAATAGCAGCCAGATAAACTGTAAATTATCAGTAGTTTATAGTTCTGCCACAACTTTTATCTTGATGTTGGTGTTGCTTTCTAATATATATATCACAAGAGAACAGGTTTTTGCTCATATTTCTGTATTAAAAGTGTTTGATTTTTAAATTGTTATTGACGATTCTGGTAATAGGTAACTCTTCACGTATTTATGTATGTATGATTCGATCGATTTGCACCCATATGGTGGTATACATAGTTCACATGAATTTACCATATAGTCATTCTCAAATATGCTATTATAAGTATCAATTATAGATTGTTAGAATAACTTCAAAGAAGGTTTTGTTAGTTTGGTTGTGTCTTAAGCACTCAGAGAATTTGTTTCTTTGAATAACTTTGTAAGAAAGTAAATTGTGGAAAATAAACCGACACAAGAATTTTACGTGGAAAAATATTCCTTGTTCAAGGGATTCAAAGAGTAAGACCTATCTTACGTATGAATTTTCTCAATCTCTTTCACTAAACTTGAGCCCAACTCCAAAAGAGGTTGACAATCTAAGGGACTAGCTATTACAAATTAAAGATTTGTAGAGATAAAATTTGATAAGAACAAGTCTCTGTTGCAGCAACAACTTCTTCTTCGAGATCCATATTGTCGAACTGAGACTACTCTGAGGACTTTATCTTTGGATGTGGTCAAACTCCAAAGATTGGTTGTCTTTTTAATTTTATATATAGGAGTAAGTCGTTGCCTTCCAATTCACTAATCCAAGTTAGATTTGGTTCAAGGCTTGCCAAAAATTCAATCATAATTTGACTTGGTCTTCCACTAATTGTTGTTGATCTTAGGCGTATTTATACATCCAAGTATTATGCAATGAATGGCTTAGGAAAAACACCAGCTTAGGTGGAAAGGACATTCACTATTGAATTGCATTTGCGGGGGCTTCTTCCCTTGCCATCTGCATTTTGTTTTTGCTTAGTTTTGAGGGTCAATTCATGTATATTCATATGTTTTGAGCATAATTGATGCGGATAAGCTAATATGTGTAATTAGACATATTTCATATCGAATTATCGCAAGAATCGATCCAAACTGATAACAGAAACAAATATCAAGCATTATGGGCGAAAGAAGCATGATATGACAGGGAAAGGAAGCACTTTGTGGTGCGGGGAAGGCACTCCAAAATGAGTCCCACGCCATGACTATCACCAAACTTCAGAGAATAAAAATTCATTCCAAGGGTGCGATGGTCGGCGCAGCACGGAGCCACTTTTTGTAACACCTCAGAAGTCTCTCAGTACAGATCAGGAAATTGGTAGCACTAAAAATCTAAAGTACGTAGATTTTTGGGATTTACGAACAAGGTTTTCGAAACATTACGAGTGAATTTACAGATCATACTTGGTTCTCAGGTCATAGACCTAACTCGTGGAACAACATTAGAAACTTGGAAATTTGACTTGAACCGGATGAGAAGGATTATAGGCCGTGGAATGTTTTACGAGTCATAGAATGTCTCGTTGACCAAAGTCCTGAAACTTCAGGACTCAGGAAAAACTTTGAATTCTATGAGGCTTGTTTGCGAGTCATATATAGTTGGATCTACGATCTATAGAAAGTGTCTCGTAGTTGAGCAAACCTCAAAGACTATGCATTCTAGTATATTCCTTCTATGACTAGATAATATGGATCATATAATGGACTACGGGTCGTGATCTGGATTCACGGTTTGAAAGATCATAAACTTAGTTTCTCAGCTTAACTTCTAAGAGCGGAACCTATGGTCCGTAGAAGGAACTATGGTTCTGTAACGACCTGATTCTGTCGTTAGGGAAAAGACAATGGAGAAAAATTGAGGTCACAAAACATTTTCATAGTAACTTGGAATTTCCCAACCTAGTCCAGATTTGGACGAAATCGGAGTCATTAACATGTAGGGAAATCTGGTAACAATTGGGTGATTTAATTATGATTTTGATTACATGATTAGTTAGATAAGTCGTTAAGGAATCCGTACGACTTTACGAAATTGAATTCGGGTGAGTAGAACTCCCAGAATCAATCTTAGCATGAACAGTATTTTTTGAGCATCGTTGCTTAAAGGTGTCTTGTGAAATAGGGGTCTTGGAATTATTAAAATAGCTCACTGGTTCCGTGCAAGCCGTTGGGGCGGGATTTCTACTGCCAGGGCAGGGCCGCTGTAGCGGGGTGAGGACCTCTGTGGCGGGTCCGACGCGACTTAAGATCGTAAATAAACCACAAAACGTCTTTATTCTGCACTTTTCAACTTTGAGAGCTAAGGAACAACCCCAAACAAATTCTTGACCATTTTTCACCATTCTTGAGGCTAAATATAAGGTTTTAACTCCCCGAATCCGTTCTTCGATCCGTAGAACGTAATTTAATGGGGTAATTATCAATGGGGGAGAGTTTTGATCTGAAACTAATGGTAGAAAAAGCCCTAATTTGGGTATTAGGATCTTGGGTTTGGTCTAGGTGTCACGCCTCAAATCCCATTAAGATGGAGAGGCACCCGATGCCCTAAAGGCCCGAGAGAACCAACATGTAACCTGTGCTTACTATGCATATAACGATGACAATCTTGTGACAAGTTCACATAGGATGCAACGATACAAACCAACTTAAGTAGACCTAAAACTTATATACAACACTTGGCCGTTGAGGCCACAACTGAACCATATACATAAGACTACAAAGCCTCTAAAAGATAGAAAACCATAGAGTAGGTCCAGACAGACCCCGCCTTACCCTTAACTACAATATAATACCAAAATGAATCTACCAAGGACTCAGTAAAGCTCCGAATGAATCTGGAGCTCGCCAAAAGTAGCTGAGTGTCGTGTGCTCCTACTAAGGAGGTCTACTAGCTGAAGTACCTGTGCCTGCAGCATGAAATGCGGCGTCCCCCGCGAGGGACGTCAGTACGAGAAAATGTATTGAATATGTAATGCAATAAGATATATAAAATAAGAGTTCGAATGAAACCAAGTATCAATATATGTGTGCATAAATCAGAATAGAAGACCATCTCTGTTAACTCTTGTAGGATCATGTATGTTACATTCTTGTCTTTACCTTTCTGGGTATTATGATCTTTATAAGGCATGTGATACGAATGACCAGTTGATCAGTGGTAGAAGAGGATGACCCATGCTAGGCATTTTAACCCCTGGGATGCGGTCCTCATAATTACACAAATTGGGATTGGCCTATTCTAGGCTTTCTCCTCTGAGCTGCCACCCTTCTATACCAATTGGGATTGGCCTATGCTAGGCTTTCGCCCCTGAGCTGCCTCCCTTAATTATACAGATTGCTTCACTTAGATTCTTTAATCTTTGAGATTGTTGTTTTGGTAATCATTTTTGATATTTGGAACTACAGACCAGTAGTAGAAGACATGAAAATAATACTTCAAGGCAGTAACAATGACATAAGGAGCTATGTAACATCAATGCATTACTTATGAGCTTAAATGACACAATTCACTTCAATTGACTAAGAGGAGGATTCACCAAACTTGCTTTTGGAAATACCATTTCTATACCAGCACATAGGAGGATAATTACACACGTATAGAGTAGTGAACATACAATGAAGTAATTCTATACACTAAGGAGAGGGGGAAATATTGTTAGCTATTTGGAGTAGTAAGCTGCCACTATGTTTCCTTTACTAGGAATAGAACTTAGGAAATTCACTTATTGATATTAATTGCAAATATCAGATTTCATGCCGAAGAATATTTAATCAAATAGCCTTACATACCTTATCCTCTGACCAATATAACTATCACGATTCAGCCTCCCCTTTTAGGTTTTAATCTACAATATAAGTAATGATAAACTAAAATTAGCAGCTATCATACCGTGAGTCTCATAAAATAGTACCTAACTTGAACGGTAATGAGCCCATACAACCCTCAAAATAATGTGTATCACCACACCCTCCTTCTCTCCTCAATACATACATTATATATCCTTTTCCAAGATTACCCAAGCTGCACCAACAACAATACACATAAAACAACCTCAAATATTCTTTATCATACAACCAATTATTGAACTCACCACCCCCTTGAGTTCTTTATGACAACACACCCATAATTCCTCACTCAAACTCATACATAAGGAGGAAGAAAATGGAGCAGTCACCTTACCTCAATTTCTGCAACTTCTCCTTATAACTTGAATTCCTCTAGAACTTCAACTTCCCTTCACACTTAAACCAAAGAAGAAGAGAAAAGTATCTTAATAACCAAGGAAGTGAGTAGTTGCTTCTGGAAATATTATGACTTTATGCTTATACTTGAGCATGAATAACAAGTTTTCCTAATCATCCATGGGAGAATTAAGTTTAATCCATAAGTGTTTTCACTTACCTTGTCTTGCAGAGATGAGGGTTTCTTCAAGAACCCTAGAAGAGCTTTAAGGCTGTTGTTTTAATCCTTAAGAGAAAAGAGAGCGAGAGAGAGAGCTAGACTTAATCCTTAATATTGTGTGTTAAAATGAGTGAGAGTAGCAGCCAATATATCTTATATTGAGCTTTCTTCACCTTTAAGAATATCCTCTAGAAAGCTTCATTTTCAGCCACTAATTGGTCAAGTAGGTGATGCACCTTCTTAGTACATCAAGTAGCTCAAAAGGTCAAACTAGGTGATGCACCTACTTGCTTTCACTTGAGCTTAACTATTGGGCCTTGAAAGATTTGGCTGCTGGGATTAAATTTCATTTTCCTTTTATTTAACTTAGTTTGGGCCTCAAGTGAGTCCATTAGCATATGCCAAAATCTGATCCATAAACCTTGTCCTTTTTTAGTAGATCCATACAGCTCAAGTAGGTGATGCACTTACTTGGTCCTTTGGACTGGTCAATAAGTCAAAGTAGGTGATGTACCTACTTGTCACCTGCTAGCTTAGTTAAGTCAAGCAAGCAACTCACTTATTTTATTCCATTTTCTAAATATTAATCCCTTTTGCTTTAACTTAGCACTTAACTTTCAACTTTAAGCTTAATTACCACCTTATCGTCTCTTTAAATACTCCCGTTGGAGTTAACTTGCAGTACACATGATGAAACGTGCAAGGCATCACATCACCTTCCGATCTAGTTTAAACCAATACTAATAATATAAGAATCATGGTCCCTCACCTATACTATAAGGCTATGTCAAGTATCACAAGAATATAACAAGCTTATGCGTAATACAGGCTGTTACACTAGGCTTATTGGGTTTGTCATAATCCGGATAATTAAACCTTTGATTGTTGATCCTTGCGTATATTAATTGTTTGTAGACCTAGAACAAGCGGAAATAATCCAAAAAGGGAAGATTCAAATGCCTTGAGGGATTCAAGCATGGATTCGAGGTATGTGATGGTTGTGATTTCATGTTAGTGTTATATATATTTGTAATTGCTCATTATAATGCATGTATGTACGCTAATGTTGCATTATTGATCACCCTAATCGTAAATGAGGATAATTGAATAATTGTATGCCATGAATCACCTCTTGTTGTATGATTGTGAGAATATACTTTGTGAATGTGATTGTGGTTTGTTGAATGGATCAGGTGTTGCATTTCGACACACTAACTTGGATCAGTTGCCACCTTCCGGCATAAATACGGGATCGGTTGACACTTTCCTGCATAAATATGGGATCACAAGAATATAACAAGCATATGCGTAATACGGGCTGTTACATCCTTCCCTCCTTAAAACATCCGTCCTCAAATGTTAGCATGGTTATCCAGCCCAAACAGGTTCATGCCTAAGTTAGTACTACTAATAATCACATAATACATATAGACTTATACTTACTTGTCAACGCCTCAACTACGCATCTTCATCCTTCTCATCGATCTGAAGAGGATACTTCAATTTCATTGCTTCTTCCGCTTCCCATGTAACTTCTTCTACTTGTTGGTTCCTCCATAATACTTTTACAGAAGCTACTTCTTTATTTCTTAACTTCCTAACTTGTTGATCCAAAATAGCAATGGGTACTTCTTCATAAGTAAGATCTCTCGTAACTTGTACATCTTCAGTAGGAGTAATACGAGATGGGTCACCTACGCATTTTCGAAGCATTGAGACATGAAACACCGGATGAACGGTTGAAAGCTCTTTAAGTAACTCTAACTTATAGGTAACTTGGCCAATTCTTAGAATAACCTTATATGGCCCTATATAGCGTGGACTCAACTTTCCCTTTTTACCAAACCTCATCACCCCTTTCATTGGTGACACCTTCAAGAACACCCAATCCCCTATAGAAAATTCTAGTCCTCTCCTTTTAACATCCGCATATGATTTATGTCGACTTTGAGCTATTTCTAGCCGTTGTTCTATCACTTTGACTGTTTCCATAGCTTGATGAACAAGGTCTGGCCCAAATAAGGTAGTTTCACCTGTTTCGAACCAGCCAATCTGGGATCTACATTTTCTATCATATAAAGCTTCATAAGGTTCCATTTTAATACTTTAATGGTAGTTATTGTTATAAGCGAATTCAATAAGCGGTAGATGATCATCCCAGCTACCCTTGAAGTCTAATACATAAGCTTGCAGCATATCCTCAAGTGCTTGAATTGTACGCTCTGCCTGACCATCTGTTTGAGGTGAAAGGCTGTACTTAAATTCACTTGTGTTCCCAAACTCTTCTGAAATGACTTCCAAAAATTTGCAGTGAATTAAGCTCCTCTATCAGATATTATAGAGATTGGCACTCCATGTAGTCGAACTATCTCTTTAATATACAACCTTGCATACTCTTCAGTTGTATAAGTAGTCTTCACCGGCAAGAAGTATGTTGCTTTGGTAAGTCTGTCAACTATTACCCTTATGGAGTCAAACTTTCAAAATGAGCGAGGAAAACCAGTGACAAAATCCATGTTGATCATGTCCCACTTCCAAATTGGAAGTTCTATACACTGCATATAACCTCTAGGCTTTTGGTGCTCTACTTTTACTTGTTGACAATTTGGACATTGAGCTACGAATTCCGCAATGTTCTTCTTCATGTCCCCCCACCAATACATTTCTTTCAAGTCATGATACATTTTAGTTGACCCCGGATGGACATAATATCTTGAATGATGTGCTTCCATCATAATCCTCTTTCTTAATTCATTTACGTTAGGTACACACAATCTGTTTTGACACCGAAGTACTCCCTCTTGCGTAAGCTCAAATGGCTTTGTCATACTCTGTTGTACATTCTTCTTCAGCTTTAATAGAATAGGATTAGTGTACTGATTCTCTTTCACTTCCTCTACTAATGATGATTCTGCTGCATTTTGCATAACAACCCCTTCGTTTGGAGATTCAAGAAGGCCAACCCCCAAGCTAGCTAGTTGGCATAGATCCTTAGTTATTCCTTGTCTTTCCATAGACTGCCCATAAGTGCTTGCCATTATTTTACGACTTAGCGCATCAGCTACTACATTTGCTTTCCCGGGATGATACAAGCTATCAATGTCATAATCTTTTAATAGCTCAAGCCATCTTCATTGCCTTAGATTTAGGTCCTTTTGCTTAAAGATATATTGCAAACTCTTGTGATCAGTGTATATGTCAACATGAACTCCATACAAGTAGCGGTGCCATATCTTCAAAGCAAATACAACTGTTGCTAGCTCTAGATCATAAGTTGGATAATTTTTCTCATGTGGCTGCAGCTGCCTTGAGCCATAAGCTATTACTTTACCATGTTGCATCACTACACATCCTAGGCCCACTCCCGAAGCATCACAATACACTGCATACCATTTTGTTCCTTTTGGAAGTACCATTACAGGTGTAGAAGTTAATTTATTCCTCAGCTCTTGGAAGCTTCTTTCACATTCATAACTCCACTGAAACTTGGTTTCTTTGTGTGTTAGCTTTGTTAAGGGTGCAGCAATGGAAGAGAATCCTTCAACGAAACTTCTGTAATAACCTACCAATCCAAGGAAACTACGAATCTTCGTAGGCGTTGTAGGTCTTGGTTAGTTTTTCACGGCTTCTATGTTATGGTTATCAACCCTTATTCCTTCATCGGATACAATATGACCTAAGAATGCCACATATTTCAACCAGAACTCACATTTACAGAACTTCACATACAACTTACGATCACAAAGAATTTGTAAAACCTGCCGCAAGTGATTAGCATGGTCATCTTCCGATCTTGAATACACCAAAATTTCATCTATGAATACTATCACAAACACATCTAGAAATGGCTTGAATACCCTATTCATCAAATCCATAAAAGTTGCTGGTGCATTTGTTATCCCGAATGACATGACTAAAAATTCAAAATTTTCATATCGTGTCCGAAAACCTATCTTGGGAATATCTTTGTCTTTGACCCTTACTTGGTGATAACTCGACCTCAGGTCAATCTTTGAAAAACACCTAGCACCTTGTAATTGATCAAACAAATCATCAATTCTAGGGAGGGGATATTTGTTCTTAATGGTTACCTTATTCAATTGTCGGTAGTCGATACACATTCTTAACGAGCCATCTTTCTTGCGTACAAATAAATCTGGTGCTCCCCATGGGGACATACTAGGCCTTATGAATCCTTTTTCTAATAAGTCTTTTAATTGCTACTTCAACTCCTGTAATTTTGCCGGGGTCATCCTATATGGAGGGATGAATATAGGTTGAGTATCTGGAATCACATTAATACCAAACTCTACTTCTTGTTCTGGAGGCAAACCCGGAAGACCTTCAGGAAATACATCAGGACGCTTATTCACTACCGGAATGGATTGAAAAGTTGGTGGCTCTGCATCTATATTTTTCACTCTCACTAGATGACATATGTATCCTTTGGACATCATCTTCTTTGCCTTAAGATAAGAAACAAATTTACCGCTTGGTGCCCCAATATTACCTTTCCATTCAAGGACTGCCTCTTTTGGAAAATGAAAATGCACCATCTTAGTTCGGCAATCTACTGTGGCATAACAAGAAGCTGACTAATCCATACCCATTATAACATCAAAATCTACCATTTCTAGGTCACCCAATGTATCACGATCACAAAAAGTTACAATGCAATTACGATAAACCCTTCTAGCTATAATAGACTCACCAATTAGTGTAGACACTTCGAATGGCTTCACTAATAATTCTGATGTTCTTTTGAACTTTTCAACAATCAATGGAGTAATATATAATAGTGTAGACCCCGGATCAATTAATGCATATACAATATGTAAAAATATGGACAATGTACCTGTAACAACATCCGACGAGGCTTCTAAATTTTTTCGATCCCCTAGAGCATATGTGCGATTCTGAACTCCACTAGAACTAGCTGCTCCCCTAGCTCCTCTACCATGAGTAGTAGGCATTTGTCCCCTACCCAAAGAAGGTGTTGATGATGAGGATGCAACAACTGATCTAGTAGGTTGTGCCACACCAAACACACCCCTATGAGGGCAATTTCTCATCATATGACCCGTTGTACCACAACAAAAACAAACATTTGTCCTAAACCAACATGCACCTAAATGATTTCTTACGCATTGTTTACAAGACTGTCAAGGAGGTCTTGAATGGCTCGTACTTCCCTACTCTTGGTACCCCGCTGTTTGTGAACCTTGGATTTCACCTCTTTGCCCAAACTGATTGCCCCTAGACTCTTGAAACCGACGTGGGGCACTAGCTGTAGAGTAGGAAGATGATGGCCTAGGCAGTTTGTTAAAGAACCGAGGCCTAAACTCACCTTGGGATGGTGTAAACTACCCCATGGATCTGGCCCTCTTAGAATGCCCTATTTCTGACTCTTGTGTCCTCCTTCTTTTCCTTTGATCCTCCAACTTTTGCGCAAAAGCTTGCATCCTTGCTTTATCCATATCTTTATTCAACGAAGCAATGGTACAATCTCTAACCAGATATGAATCTAATTTATCCACATATCGATGAATTCTATCCTCCATAGTAGCTACTACATTAGGAGCATACCTGGACAAGGAATTAAATTTGAGACTGTACTCTCTCACGCTCATACTTCCTTGGTGGAGATTTAAGAACTGATCCGTACGGGCCTCTCGGATCTCCAATGGAAGGTAATGGTCAAGGAATGCCTTTTTGAACTCTTTCCATGTAGCCAAAGGTGTATCTGTTCCCCTAGATTGCTTCCAAGCTTCATACCACAATATAGCCACACCTTTTAATCTATATGCCACTAGCTCTAGTGCTTCTTTACCACTTACATGCATACCATTGAAAGTGCGTTGGATCTGATCTATAAAGTCTTGTGGATCTTCATTAGGATTTGACCCGGTGAATGATGGAGGGTCCAAATTAAGGAAGTCACGTATCCGCGTGCCAGTTGCTCTATCTACACCACTAGTACCTGCAACTAGACCTACTTGCCTTTGGCCGTGGCCAGCAACTATACGAGTCAATAATTGGACTGCATTCCTCAAATCTTGCTCGGTAGCATTAATGAGGTGCAGATTCCCTCCTTAGATCTTCTGGAGATGCAGGGGTTGGGGAAGTTTCTGATAGAGACTCATCTTGAGCCTCACTCTGAACAGCTTGATTAGGTGGTGAGTGGGTGGTCCATTCTTGGGCAGCCACATCTACTCGCTTACATGTACTTTTACTCCTTCTCGTAACCGGCATCTTTGCTATAATAAAGCAATTCAGAAGTTAAATACGATTCACCTACAACATTGGTTCTATCGCACAATCTAAGAAATAAAAGAAAGAAGATAACTCATAGATGTCCCGTAGCCTCCTGCTTATAAATGTGGTGCACAACACATCCATAAGCAAGATTCTACACAGACACGGCTTTGTAGACTCCTTAGGATGAGCTGCTCTGATACCACTTTTGTCACGCCTCAAATCCCATTAAGACGGATAGGCACCCGATGCCCTAAAGAACCAACATGTAACTTGTGCTTACTATGCATATAACTATGACAATCTTGTGACAAGTTCACATAGGATGCAGCGATACAAACCAACGTAAGTGGACCCAAAACTTATATACAACACTTGGCCGTTGAGGCCACAACTTGTTAAGACACAACTGAATCATATACATAAGTCTACAAAGCCTCAAAAATATAGAAAACCTTAGAGTAGGTCGAGACAGACCCCGCCTTACCCTTAACGACGATACAATACAAAAATGAATCTACCAAGGACTCAGTAAAGCTCCAAATCAATCTGGAGCTCACCAAAAGTAGATGAATGTCATGTGCTCCTACTGAGGAGGTCTACTAACTGAAGTACATATGCATGAAATGCAGCGCCCCCCGCGAGGGATGTCAGTACGAGAAAATGTATTGAATATGTAAGGCAATAACATATATAAAATAAGAGTTCGAATGAAACCAAGTATCAATATATGTGTGCATAAATCAGAATATAAGACCACCTTTGTTAACTCTTATAGGATCATGTATCTTACATAGTTATCTTTACCTTTCTGTATATTATGATCTTAATAAGGCATGTGATACGAATGACCAGCTGATTAGTGGTAAAAGAGGATGACCCATGCTAGGCATTTTAACCCCTAGGATGCGATCCTCATAATTACACAAATTGAGATCGGCCCATGCTAGGCTTTCGCCCCTGAGCTTCCACCGTTAATTATATAGATTGCTTCACTTAGATTCTTTAATCCTTGAGATTGTTGTTTTGGTGGTCATAATCATTTTTTATAGTTGGAACTACGGACCAGTAGTAGAAGACATGAAAATAATACTTCAAGGTTGTAACAATGACATAAGGAGCTATGTAACATCAATGCATTACTTATGAGCATAAATGACACAATTCACTTCAATTGACTAAGAGGAGGATTCACCAAACTTGCTTTTGGAAATACCATTTTTATACCAGCACATAGGAGTATAATTACACACGTATATAGTAGTGAACATATAATGAAGTAATTCTATACACTAAGGAGAGGGGGAAACATTGTTAGCTATCTTGAGATCGTACGCTGCCACTATGTTTCCTTTACTAGGAATAGAACTTAGGAAATTCACTTATTGATATTAATTGCAAGTATCAGATTTCATGTCGAAGAATATTGAATCGAATAGCCTTACATACCTTATCCTCTGACCAATATAACTATCATGATTCAGCCTCCCCTTTTAGGTTTTAATATACAATATAAGTCATGATAAACTAAAATTAGCAGCTATCACATCGTGAGTCTCATAAAACAGTAGCTAACTTGATAGATAATGAGCCCATACAACCCTCAAAATAATGTGTATCACAACACCCTCCTTCTTTGCATAATACATACATTATATATCCTTTTCCAAGATTACCCAAGCTGTACCAACAACAATACATATAAAACAGCCTCAAATATTCTTTATCATACAACCAATTATTGAACTCACCACCCCTTGAGTTCTTTATGACAGCACACCCATAATTCCTCACTCAAACTCATACATAAGGAGGAAGAAAATGGAGCAACCACCTTACCTCAATTTCTGCAACTTCTCCTTATAACTTGAATTCCTCTAGAACTTCAACTTCCCTTCACACTTAAACTAAAGAAGAAGAGAAAAATATCTTAATAACCAAGGAAGTGAGTAGTAGCTTCTGGAAATATTATGCCTTTATGCTTATACTTGAGCATGAATAGCATGTTTTCCTAATTATCAATGGGAGAATTAGGTTTAATCCATAAGTGTTTTCACTTACCTTGTCTTGCAGAGATGAGGGCTTATTCAAGAACCCTAGATAAGCTTTAAGGCTGTTGTTTTAATCCTTAAGAGAAAAGAGAGAGAGAGAGAGAGAGAGAGAGAGCTAGAGTTAATCCTCAATATTGTGTGTTAAAATGAGTGAGAATAGCAGCCAATATATCTTATATTGAGCTTTCTTCACTTTTAAGAATATCCTCTAGAAATCTTCATATTCAGCCACTAATTGGTCAAGTAGGTTATGCACCTGCTTATGTACATCAAGCAGGTCAAAAGGTCAAACTAGGTGATGCACCTACTTGCTTTCACTTGGCCTTAAATATTGGGCCGTGACAGATTTGGATGCTGGGCTTAAATTTCATTTTCCTTTTATTTAACTTAGTTTGGGCCTCAAGTGAGTCCATTAGCATAGTCCCAAATCTGATCCATACACCTTGGCCTTTTTTGTTAGTTCCATATAGCTCAAGTAGGTAATGCACCTACTTGGTCCTTTGGACTGGTCAATATGTCAAAGTAGGTGATGCACCTACTTGTTACCTGCTAGCTTAGTTAAGTCAAGCAAGCAACTCACTTATTTTATTCCATTTTCTAAATATTATTCCCTTTTGC
Source organism: Solanum acaule (assembly GCA_036250505.1). Classification (NCBI taxonomy): domain Eukaryota; kingdom Viridiplantae; phylum Streptophyta; class Magnoliopsida; order Solanales; family Solanaceae; genus Solanum; species Solanum acaule. Next base: position 51,769 of record JAJOOR010001443.1, on the reverse strand, counting down.
TTTAACTTAGCACTTAACTTTCAACTTTAAGCTAAATTACCACCTTATTGTCTCTTTAAATACTCCCGTTGGAGTTAACTTGTAGTACACATGCTGAAACGTGCAAGGCATCACATCACCTTCCGAGCTAGTTTAAACCAACACTTATCATATAAGAATCATGGTCCCTCACCTATACTATAAGGCTATGTCAAGTATCACAAGAATATAACAAGCTTATGCGTAATACGGGCTGTTACACGAGGCTTATTGGGTTTGTCATAATCCGAATAATTAAACCTTTGATTGTTGATCCTTGCATATATAAATTGTTTGTAGACCTAGAACAAGCGAAAAGAATCCAGAAAGGGAAGATTCAAATGCCTTGAGGGATTCAAGCATGGATTCGAGGTATGTGATGGTTGTGATTTCATGTAAGTATGATATATATTTGTAATTGCTCATTATGATGCATGTATGTATGCGAATGTTGCATTATTGATCACCCTAATCGTAAATGAGGATAATTGAATAATTGTATGCCATGAATCACCTCTTGTTGTATGATTGTGAGAATATACATTGTGCTTGTGATTGTGGTTTGTTGAATGGATCAGGTGTTGCATTCCGACAGACTAACTTGGATCGGTTGCCACCTTCCGACATAAATACGGGATTGGTTGACACTTTCCTGTATAAATATGGGATTGGTTGCCACGTTCCGGCATAAACATTAGACCGTGTACCACGTTTCGGTATGCTAATAATTTGGGTGTGGGTTCCATGAGAGGACCATTGAATTGTGTTGTGTATCTACTTGTGTTGATTACGTTCATATCTAATGATGATTGATATTTGAAGACTGTATGTTGATCTAAACTGATAACCAATGTGTATTATTGAGAACGTGGGATGCTACATTGATCCTGAAAAGATGACTAATATTGTATATGTTCGGTATATGCCTGTTTTATAATGTTGTGGTTACTTACATGTGTTTCACTTACTGGATAGTCGAGTGATCCTACCAGTACACTGTGGTTGTGTACTGATATTGAACTTGCTTGTTCTTTGTTGAGTACAGGGCATCTTTAGGCGACTATTGATAGACCTCAGCTAAGTGACTATTGAGCGTGACCAGATTCAAGGGTGAGCCAGTTCTTTTAGGCTGCCATGGATCTCTCTTGTTTAAGTCCATTCTTTTCGGACTACGACTTTCATTTAAGGTGTTGTTTAGTTTTGGGTTTGTACCCCTTGTTCTTAGACTTGTCTTTTGTAGAGTTTTGGTACAATGACTTTCAGGTTATAGGTGTTTCTCTTCCGCATTAGTTTGGTTAGTTGTTTGTTTAAACCTTTGGAGTTTTTGGGGACTCCATTTTTATAGTTATTTATACCTGCTTTCGTATCTTTAAATGCCTTAGTTTTCATAAAATTTGTTTGTTTGGGGTGTAGTAATGGTTCTCCCAGCACAGGGTTTGTGTGGGTGCCAATCACAACGGTCTAGGTTATGATAAAGTTGATATCAGATCCCTAGGTTCGTTGATCTCATTGTACCAAAACAAGTCTAGTAGAGTCTTGCAAAACAGTTAGATGACGTCCGTACTTTTCTTCGAGAGGCTATAGGACTTTAGGAAAAACTAACTTTTATCTACTCCTTCCTGCTATGACTTGAATCCAATTGGTATCTTTCCTCCTTCACTCTATGGTTCGAGCTAGAGCAACAACAATGGTAATACCATCATTAGAAAGAGAGGATATGTATAGACTACCGACAATTGAATAGGGTCACCATTCAGAACAAGTATCCATTGCCTCAGATAAATGACCTTTTTGACCAATTGCAAGCTGCATCTATTTTATCAAAGACTGTTTTAAGGTCTGGTTACCATTAGTTAAAGGTTGAGGTGGTTAAGATTTGGGTTCGACCAAGTTCTATGATTGAAATTAGCAGTTTTGTGGGGCTCACTAGCTACTATTGTCGCTTGTGCAATAAGTTGAGTCCAATCGGTATCTCCCGACTCCAATTGGTATCGCAATGAAGTGAACTAAACGTCGTAGTCCCATTTGAAGGGACATATGCAAGTTAATTGAAACTAAGAAGTGAGAAGGTTCCAATTGGTATCTGGCCTTAGGGGCCATATAAGGCATATATTATTAGTAATGGTCGTCTATGGAACGAACTAATTAAAGAATTTGGACTTGTTTGCAAGTTGTAACTGCTTGAGTGTCGTGAAACTTGTTGTGAAAAGAAAGTCATCACGAGATTAGGTGCAATGGTCTAGATATATTACGATATGGTTCGTAAGCAAGAAATCTGGACGTGCGTTATGACCAATTGATAACCGTGTGAGAGTCTGGGTGTATCCTGTGGTAGTGTTGAAATGATGTAAAAGGATTCTAAAGTGCGTTCTTCGTTGGGTTGACTGGGGGGTAGACAATGATTGTCCTAGCTAAGGGATTTTCTTAAATGCCTAGTTATAGCCAGGAAATCTAAGGGAAATACAGAAAATTGAGGAACCCCATAAATTATTGGCAGGGGTTCTATTTTCGTCAGGGCCGCTGAAGAGGGATTTTCCCCACCATGGAAAGACCGCCAGTGTGGGATATCACCCGCTAGAGCGAGACAGGGCGAGACAGCATCTCAGTCCAGTCTCCCCTATTTTTCCCCAAATCACAATCATGGACCCTGAATCATAACCGAACTAACCCCCGCAATCTAATTCAGTGTTCATAAATCGAATATAAGTTATAAGGTGTGTTAAAAATGTAGAGAACCTGGGCATATGAGGAGGAAATCAGCGAGGCCGTGGAGGCCGGGGAAACGGTAATGCAGGTAGATGAGTAGTGCAGCCAAACAAAGAGGTTGCCCGTCAAGAGGATAGGGCTCAGTTTTATGTTTTTTTGGGTAAGACCGGGTTTGAGGGTGTGATGCAATGGTCACAAGACCTACTCTTGTCTGTGCCTGGATGGCTATTGTTTTGTTTGATCTGGGTTCTACTTATTCGTATGTGTCAGTTCAATTGCCTTGGGATTTGATGTGGTTTGTGATATACTTAATGCCCCCATCCATGTTTCTACCCCAGTTGAAGAGTCAGTCATAGTCACCCATATGTATCATGTTGTCCTATTGTGGTTATGGATTTTCAGATTTGGGTTGATTTGGTTATGCTGGATATGACTCACTTGATATAATCTTAGGCATGACTTAATTGTCCCCCTATTATACCGGGCCTGATTGTAATACTAAGTCAGTAACTCTAGAGATTCTCGATAGAGAAAGATTAGAGTGGGAAGGGGTGTACAAGCCTAAGCTAGCTAAGATCATATCCTCCATTCGGGCTAGGACACTGGTGGGGCAGGATTGTTTGGCGTAATTGGATCATATTCGGGATGTTGGGGTTGAGTCTCCCTCTATTGAGTCTATTTTCTGTGGTGTCAAAATTTAGAGAAATATTTCCTACCAATTTGAATTTAGATTTCTGCATTAACTTGGAAACTGGCATTTGCCCCATTTCCATCCTTCCGTATTGTATGGCCCCGACAGAATTAAGTAAGCTTAAGGCTCAAATCCAAGAGCTTGTTGATAAGGTTTCATCCGTCCTAGTGCTTCCCCGTGGGGTGCTCCTGTCTTGTTTATTAAGAAAAGGGAGGGTAGTATGAGGATTGATGATTTTATCTTGAGCCATAAGGGAGTGGATTAATATCGAAATGACAAGCTTATGGATAAAGAAAGTTCCATTGAGTATACTTGGGTGGAGGCAATTGAAGATGTTAGTAAGAAATTGCATATAAATTGGGTTAGTCCTCTTAATTGGATGAGTAAACATGAGTTTGAGGTGTCGTGTTGATGAAAGGTTGGCTTCGTGGTGATAGTCAAGGTTGACTGAGTGTAATGGTAATAAGAGTTCGTGATGGATTGTGACGGGATGCAGGTATATAATAAAATTATTGGTTAAGCAAAATTTTGTATAATAATTACGACTTGCGAGTATCTGAAGTTATGGTTTTCTAATATTTGGTGAGTAACATGGTTGTATGGAAAACATTAAGAGATGGTGGGACACCATTCGAAAAGAAATTAAATAGCTAGAGTAATAATGAAGAAAGATAATGGGATGTAGTACAACCTTTAGAGAGAGGCGCCGAGAGCAAGAATATTTTATTTGATTGCAAAGGCTAAAGAGATATCTTCAAAATGGTAGATAATTGGGTTCAGAGATGCATGATTTCATTTGTTTTGATGTGGCTATGGTAATAGTGTCATGGGTCCATCAAATTGGTCAAAAACTATTGAAAAAGACTTGAGAAAGGAGTGTGCGGACATTAGCTTAAATGTGATGACAAGTGCTTGGCTTTGTTTTTGAGTCTAATAATGAGTACGATTGAAATTTTAGCGAAATATATGGTAAGATCAATGGAGATATGATCAATGATAAACGGAGATCCATAAATTCATAAAAATCTTCAAGGTACAAACTAATGTTGATAGAGAAAGGGATTGTGTTATATGGTGGAAATTACAATTCAGATTTTTCATTGTGAGTCTACATTCGTGGTGATGTATTTTGTCAAGGTATGAATTGGCAAGATGAGGAATGATCAACTGTATCCGGTATTGAGCATTTGAAAGGACTTACACATGGGGTGAGTCGTAAGTTTACTACTATTGATTGTTAAGTACCTAAGAAAGGTTTCATTTTTAAAAGTTTTGGTTTATTATAAGGTAAAATGTCGGAGTGTTTATGATGGTTGTTAGTGTTGTGAGTATGATTCACTAGCTATGCTCTAGTGTGTTTTCACTTTCGTGGGTGGATCCCTAGTGGTGGATCAGGGGTACCAAATCCTGCAATGTTCTCTTGATTGAGTGGGAAGATTGGGAAGATTTGTTATTTTGAATGACATAATTGGTGTTGTCTTGGAGTTGTTAAAGTATTTTAGTGGTTCTACATGTACCACATTGCTTATGAGAATTTATAGAAGAACTACCATGCATATTTGTGGTTGTCCGAAAATCTTAATACTCCTCTAGTCATCGAGGTCATAGATCGTTTATGTGTGGTTGAATGTGGGGATCATTGGGTCAAATTCTACTGTTCTTAAGAGGTAATCTATAAATACTAAATCTAGCATTTCGATAGTGTTGTTGGAGTGGTTGTATGCTTGGAAATATCCCTCGATAAGTATCTCATTTCTAAAGATCAAATATGTTATAACTTAAGCTCATGGGAGTTTCACGCCCCAAACTCAAGCGGTGCAACTGGCTCCTAATGCCAGAACTCAGGCCTGAGCCGGCCCTGTTGAACAATTTGCTACTAGCGCATGGGAGCCACATGCAATCAAGACAACAAACAAGTATATCTCGACTTAAAACTAAGCCCTCGGCCGGCAAGGCCCCTGTCAACAGATGTATAAAAGAAACAGCTACTCCCAAGGGTTTATATAAAGAAATAACCAACTAGCACAAAAGTCCTGATTGGGCTGTCGAGGCCACCATGATCTCTATACCAAATCTGAAAGTAGCTATATATCAAGAAAATACATCAAACCGCTCACAACCTTCAACAAACCAACCAAGTAGGCCAGTATGGCCATAACATAGCTATACACCTCACACACTAGTCTGCAATCCTCTAAGAGTAGTAAATATTGGTGGGATAGGCCCCAGCCTACCCATAAAAATATATACAACAATAGCTAACAAATGTCCCAACTCTGGCAGCTCCGGAGGAAAGGGACTAGCCAACCAGATAGAAGTCAATCCTGCTACTAAGGAGGTCTACTGGGTCGCCTGTCGGGACCTGCATACATGAATGCAGCGCTCTCAGGCAATGGGGTGTCAGTAAAATATAATGTACAGAGTATTAAAGGCTATAGACTAAATGAACAAATATCATAATATACCAAAAGCAATCAGGTAAGCAAATCAAAATTTAGATAAGCATGCTAACCCACTACTTAATCTAAAAAATACAAAAAATGATAAAACAATAGCCTAACCAAGCCCCCATAAGTTCGGTAGGTACAAACAACATACCACCTACCTAGGCCCCCATAAGCCCAGAAGGTGCCAAATCAATCTACATAACCCTATCGATAGCCCCTTGTCTTTGTAAGAAGTTACATAGCCCTTTTCGGCATTGATATAGCCCCATACACAATGCATGGCCCTCTTAGGCAACATCATAGCTCTGTGGACTGCACGTAGCCATCTTTTGCATCAACATAGCCCTGTAGGCAACACATAGCCCTCTTTGGCGTCAAAATAGCCCCGTAGGCAACACATAACACTCTTTGGCATCAATATAGCCCCGTGGGCAATACATAGCCCTCTTATGCAATAACATAGTCCTATTAGACAACATCATAGCCCCATAGGTAGTTCATAGCTCAACAACTAACTACAATAGCCCCAAAAGCGACAACAAACAATTGAATAAGCTAAAGGCGAGTAATTTACCTATAAGCAATATATATATATATATATATATATAATTTCCAAGTCGTTCCTAACTTAGGGTCATTCTTAACAGATGAGTCCCTATAATGACGGTTTATAACCACTCAATCAGCCAACCACTCACAATACATCTACAAGATCACCAACATTAACTACCCTACTATATCACTCCCAAGCTCTAAGGAAATGTGCTGAACAAAGGGAATAGCCTTAACATACCTTTTCCTTTATAATTTATGCTGAAAATACCTCTATACGCACCACCACAACACTAAAGAAAAAGGTAAAATCAATCAGTAATTAAGGATAAAATTACTACGACAATTGGACAATTGATACAGATGCCTATCTTAAATTACTATCCAAGACCTAAGGTATTCGTAAACTGCTAAAAGGATGGTTCATACCTTTCTTTACACGCCCAGAACACTTGAGTAAATCAAAACACCGAAAAAAATCCTGCTGCCACAACCTCCACGGAGCTACACCGCTTAATTCACCATGAAAATTATACCAAAATGACGAGCTCATGACGTAGGGCAATTTTCGATAAGGAACCAAGAAGAGATCATGAACATACAAGGATTATTTGAGGAGTAATTCTCTAATATTTGTGGGTTTCTTACAAGTTGGAATGAAGAAAAATGAAGAAGATTCTATCTTATAAGCTTCCACCGACCTAGGGGACACGTGCCTGCTTGCACAGTCTCGCAAAAACGTAAATATCTCTCTATTCTGAAGTCGTATGAACAAATGGTTTGATGCGTCGAAAACTAGACTCGTAGAGCTTCAATTTAATAGTTTGTGGGCCCCATAATTATTTATAGATTGGGAGAAAACCTCCGAGACATTTGACCCAAATTTCAGAGAAATCATTAAAAAGGAACTTACGATAAATTTCGCCAACTTTTATTTTGCGACTTACCTAACTTCAAAATATGAGATACAACCCTTGAACACTTAAAATATGACATACCACATCATTCTTAATTTATTACTCACCCTCTTTGTCTTTCCACGAATGTACGAGTTAATTTAGACGTTTCGAAAAGTCGGGGTGTTACATCCTTCCCCCCTTAGAAACATTCGTCCTCGAATGAAAAATCCGAGTCACGCGGTTAAGTCCTTAGGAGTTGCCAAAATTTAGGCAGAATATCCTTTGTAAATGTGACTATCCAGGAACCTGAAACGCATAAATTCTAACCTAGGAGTCTTAGAGGACGACAATAATAGCTAAGCATTATAGCTCCCCAATAATAGTGCGAGCAAAATATAACGACAACAACCATAATAATAAGCAATAATATAAAAAAATCAGATAGGTATCCTACCTCACTACACTAATATACACTGATATGCCATCACCCTGGGGTATGAAACAAGTGAGGATATTTGGACCTCATGCCATTCTCAGCTTCCCAGGTCACCTCTTCTCTATTTTTGTTTCTCCACAATACTTTAGCCGAAACCACCTAGTTGGTCCTAAATTTACATACCTGTCGATCTAATATGGCAACTAGAGTTTCCTCACAGGACATCTCCTCTGTGATCTGAACATCCTCAACTGGGACAACACGAGAAGGGTCTCCTACGCACTTCCGTAGCATCGTTACATGGAAAACTGAATGAACAGATTCTAGCCCCAAAGGTAATTCTAACTCATAAGCCACTTGTCCTACCCTTTGAAGGATTCGGTATGGCCCAATGAATCTTGGACTAAGCTTTCCTTTCTTTCCAAATCTCTTAAAACCTTTCATAGGTGATACTTTTAAGAATACCCAGTCATCGACACAAAATTCTAAGTCCTTTCATCACATTTCTGAGTATAACTTTTGTCGACTTTGAGATGTTAGCAACCTCTCCCGATTGATCTTAACCTGCTCCACTGTCTGTTATACTAAATCAAGTCCAATCAACCCTGACTCGCCTACCTCAAACCATCAAATGGGGGATCTACATTTTCGACCATACAAAGCCTCATAAGGTGCCATCTCGATGCTGGAATGATAACTATTATTGTATGCGAACTCAATAAGAGGTAAGTGGTTATCCTAACTTCCATTAAAGTCTAGCATGCATACCCGTAGCATGTCCTCAAGTGTTAAAATGGTGCGTTTAGCTTGGCCATCTGTCTGAGGGTGAAAGGTGGTACTGAGATTAACTTGCATCCCTAATCCTTTTTGGAAAGACTTCCAGAAGTTAGAGGTAAATTGTGCTCTTCTATCCGAGATAATAGATATTGGGACGCCGTTCAACCTAACAATCTCTTGGATGTAAAGCCCTGCATAATCTTCAGCTGTGAAAGTAGTCTTGACTGGTAAGAACTGGGCTAATTTTGTTAGTCTGTTAACAATTACCCAAATAGAGTCAAACCTACGACGCGATCGAGGTAACCCTGTAATAAAGTCGATATTAATTGTTTCCCACTTCCACAAAGGAATGGCTATCTCCTGGACTAGCCCAACAGGATTTTGGTGCTCAACCTTCACCTGTTGGCAGTTAGGACACTGTACCACAAACTCAGCAACATCCTTCTTCATCCCGTGCCACCAATAGATCTCCTTAACATCATGGTACATTTTTGTCGAACCAGGGTGAATAGAATAACGGGAATCATGTGCCTCTTCCATAATCTAATGTCACTCCTGCTATATCAAATGCTAAAGACTGTAGATCCCGACCCTTGGCTCTGAGCTGCTCTAAGCTAGGATCTTCTTATTGCCGTGCTTTTACCTCCACAACTAAAGATGATATGGTTGTGTCTTGAATTGTGACCCCACCATCGTCTACCTCTAACAATATGACTCCCAAGCTAGCTCACGTCTCTCAACGCCTAAATAGGATAAACTACCCATAGATCTTCGATTGAGGGAATCAACTACCATATTCGCCTTTCTTGGATGATATAAAATATCCGCATCGTAGTCTTTCAGTAACTTAAGACACCGAGGTTGTCGCAGATTTAACTCCTTCTGTATAAAGATTTATTGAAGGATCTTATGATCTGTGAAGATGTCAACATGAACGCCATACAAATAGTGTCTCCAGATCTTTAACGCATGCACAATTGCAACCAACTCTAAATCGTCGGTCGGATAGTTCTTCTCATGCTTCCTCAACTGCCTTGAAGCATATGCGATAACCTTACCATGTTGCATTAGAACACATGCCAACCTAACACCAGAAGCGTTGCACAGTACAAAACATAGCCCTCTAAACACTTTGGCAATGCTAGAACTGGTATTGATGTCAACCTGTCCTTCAGCTCCTCGAAACTATGCTCGCAAGCCTCAGTCCACTAGAACTTAGCTAGTTTTTGAGTCAGCTTCGTTAATGGTGCTGAAAGTGAAGAAAACCCCTCTACAAACCTTCTGTAGTACCTTGCTAATCCAAAGAAACTACGTACTTCAATCGGAGTCATGGGTCTGGGACAAGTCTTTACGGCCTCAATCTTTTGTGTATCAACCGTAATGCCTGCATTTGATACAATATGGCATAAGAAAGCCATAGAGCTCAACCAGAACTCACACTTAGAGAACTTTGTGTAAAGTTCTTGCTCTCGAAGAACCTGAAGGACTGATCGCAAATGATCTGCATGCTCAGCTTTTGAATGCGAATAGACCAAAATATCATCAATAAGTACAATCACAAACATATCTAGATATGGCCTGAATATACTATTCGTTAGGTCCATAAACACTGTCGGGGCATTGGTCAATCCAAAAGACATAACTAAAAACTCAAAATGCCCATATCTAGTTCTAAAAGTTGTCTTTGGAATATCTTTCTCCCAAACTCGTACTTGATGGTAACCTGATCTCAAATAAATCTTTGAGAAGTACTTAGCACCTTGTAGTTAATCAAACAAGTCATCGATCCTCGGAATGGGATATCTATTCTTTATAGTAGCCTTGTTCAGCTGTCGATAATCGATACACATCCTCAGCGAGCCATCTTTTTTTCTCACTAATAATATTGGTGCACCCCATGGTGAAACACTGGCCTGATGAATCCTTTATCAAGCAAATCTTTCAGCACATCCTTCAACTCCTTCAGCTCAGCAGGAGTCATTCTATAAGGAGGGATAGATATGGGTTGTGTACTTGGTAGAATATCTATAGCAAAATCAATTTCCCATTCTGGAGGGATACCAGGAAGTTCATCTGGAAATATATCTAGAAACTCATTAACTACCGGAATAGACTGAAGAGTCGATGGTTCTACATCTATATTATGAATGCGAACAAGATGATAAATACAACCCTTAGTAATCATCCTCCTCGCTTTAAGATAGGAAATAAACCTACTTTTCGGCGTTGTTGTATCGCCTATCCATTCCAGAACTGCCTCTCCTGGAAAGGGGAATCTAACAATCTTTGTTCGACACTCAACATTAGCATAACAAAACGCTAACCAGTCGATACCCATAATGACGTTGAAATAGACCATCTCATTCTACCAGGTCTATAGAAGTCTGAAGATCGATAATTTCTATCGTTCAACCTTGATAGACTCTGCTAGCAATAATAGACTCACCAACTGGTGTAGATACAATAAAAGGTCGATCTAATGACTCTGCTACTATACATAACTTCCCCGCAATAAATGGGGTAACATAAGATAGAGTAGATCCAGGATCTATCAAATCATAAACATAATGAAAGCAAACAATTAATGCACCTGTCACAACATCTGGTGATGACTCTGAGACATGTCGGCCGGCTAGTGAATATGTACGGTTCTGGACACTACCAAAACTAGATGCTCCCTCTCTACCTCCGCCTATGCCTCTACCTACTGAAGTCTGGGGTCCATACCCTGTAGACTGTGCTGATGAGGAGAAACCTTCTACTAACCCAGTCGACTAACCTATACCACCCTGACCCATGGTTGGGCAGTTCCTCCACCCATGTCCCTGTTGTCCACAAGAATAACAACCTGTGGAACCCTACCTGCACCTCTCGAAATGTATCCTAACACAAGTAGCGTAATGCGGCGGTGTTGTCCTAGCCTGGCCTGAACCCCTCTACTGTTGAGAGCTTGATGTTCGTGAACCCTCACCTGGGTCTGACTATCACTGACGATCAAATCTACTTCCCTGGAACTGTTGTGGTGGAGGTCTAGGTGGCCTACTAAAATATCGGGGTTTGGGACCACCCTAAAAATCTCCCGGTGATCCAACGGGCCTAGCCCTCTTCTGTCTCTCTCTCGACCCTCTCATTCATAAACTGTAGATGTCGGCAATCCTCTATGCCTTGTGCAAAGGCCAGAATTCACAAGATATCCATATTATCATTTAGTGCAGCAGTTGAACAAGCGTCGATATAGTCTGAGCCAATCCCTCACACAAATCTATGCACTTTATCATGCATCGTATCAACAAATGCTGGTGCATATCTAGTAAATGAATCAAATCTCATCCTATACTCTCGAACACTCATGCATCCCTGTCGGAGGTTTAGAAACTGGTTTACCCGACCATCCCTAATCTCTCGAGGCAAATAGTGATATATGAAAGCATCTGTAAAGCTATCCCAAGTGGGTAGAGATATATCTTTTCCCCTAGATCTCTCCCAACTTTTGTACCATAATATTGCAACATCATGCAATCAAAATGTTGCTAACTCCACTGACTCAGTCGCTGAGACATGTATGACTCCGAAGATCCTATGAAGCTGATCAACAAAGTGTTGAGGGTCCTCTCTGCGTTCTATCCCTGTAAACTGTGGAGGATTGAAGGCAAGAAATTCACAAACTCTTGAACTTTCGGGCCCTTTAGAATGTCCAGCAACATCTGGCGCAACTGCCTAGCGCTATGCAACCACTAATTGTGCTAGCATACATACTGCACTCTTGAAATCTTGGTCAGATGGAATAAGAGGAACTAGATGTGGTACTGTTGGTGGAGTCGGGGGTCCTGTAGTCCTCTGTGGCTCCTGAAGCGGTGGAGAAGTTATAGGGGGCTGAGAAGATGTCTCCCCCTGGGTCTCAGAATGGGCTACCTCCACATGTGGTCCCTTTCTAATACCCTCACCTACAGCTGTATCTAGCACCTGGCTAGCTGTGGTCTGTCTGGTGTCAACCATCTCTATCTGCATACAAATATCAATTATAAGCCAGAAATCTCAACCCTTAAGACACCGCTCCATAGAACGAGGTGAGACAACGAAGTATAGTAATTCTAACATGCTCGGTAGCTTCTTGCTTATTGAATGTGGTGCACAACACATATATAGAAAGACTCTACTAGACATGGCCTACAAACTCCTTAGGATACGGCGTTGCTCTGATACCAAGTTTGTCACGCCCCAAACTCAAGGGGTGCAACTGGCTCCTAATGCCATAACTCAGGCCCGAGCCGACCCTGCTGAACCGTTTGCTACTAGCGCATGGCAGCCACATGCAATCAAGAAAACAAACAAGTATATCTCAGCTTAAAAGTAAGCCCTCGGCCGGCAAGTCCCCTATCAGCAGATGTATAAAAGAAACAACTACTCCCAAGAGTTCATATAAAGAAATAGCCAACTAGCACAAAAGTCCTGATTGGGCCGTCGAAGCCACCATGATATCTATACCAAAACTGAAAGCAGGTATATATCAAGACAATACATCAAACAACTCACAAGCTTCAGGAAACCAACAAACTAGGCCAGCATGGCCATAACGTAGCTATACACCTCACACACTAGTCTACAAGCTTCTAAGAGTAGTACAGACTGGCGGGACAGGCCCCCAGCCTGCCCATAAAAATATATACAACAAAAGCTAACAAACCTCTCAACTTTGGCAGCTCCGGAGGAAAGGGGCTAGCCAACCAGAAAGAAGTCAATCTTACTGCTGAGGAGGTCTACTGGGTTGTCTGTCGGGACCAGCATACATTAATGCAATGCCCCCAGGCAATGGGGCGTCAGTAAAAAATAATGTACAGAGTATGAAAGGTTATAGACTAAATGAGCAAGTATCATACTATACCAAAAGCAATCAGGTTAGGAAATCAAAATTTAGATAAGCATGGTAACCCACAACTGAATCTAAAAAATACAAAAATGATCAAACAACAACCTAACCAACATACCACCTACCTAGGCCCCCATAAGCCCAGAAGGTGCCAAATCAATCTATATAACCCTATCGGTAGGCCCTTGTCTTTGTAAGAAGTCACATAGCCCTTTTTGGCAACGATATAGCCCCGTAGGCAGCAAATATCCCTCTTAGGAAACATCATAGCTCTGTGGGCTGCACGTAGCCCTCTTTTGCATCAACATAGCCCTATAGGCAACAAATAGCCCTCTTTGGCGTCAAAATAGCCCCGTAGACAACACATAACACTCTTTGGCATCAATATAGCCCCGTAGGAAACACATAGCCCTCTTAGGCAATAACATAGTCTTATTAGACAGCATCATAGCCCCATAGGTAGTTCATAGCTCAACATCTAACCACAATAGCCCCAAGGGCGACAACAAACAATTGAATAAGCTAAAGGCGAGTAATTTACCTATAAACAATATATATAGTCTCCATGTCGTTCCTAACTTAGGGTCATTCTTAACAGATTATGAGTCCCTATAATAAGGGTTTATAACCACTCAATCAGCCAACCACACACAATTACATCTACAAGATCACCAACATTAACTACCCTACTATATCACTCCCAAGCTCTAAGGAAACATGCTGAACAAAGGGAATAGCCTTAACATACCATTTCCTTTATAATTTATGCTGAAATTACTTGTCTGTACCACCACAACACTAAAGAAAAAGGAAAAATCAATCAGTAATTAAGGATAAAATTATTACGACAATTCGACAATTGATACAGATTCGTATCGTAAATTGCTATCCAAGACCCAAGGTATCTGTAAACTGCTAAAAAGATGGTTCCTACCTTTCTTTACACGCCCAAGAACACTTGAATAAATCAAAAGACTAAAAAATAGCCTACTACCACAACCTCCATGGAGCTACACCGCTCAATTCACTGTGAAAATTATACCAAAACGACGAGCTCGAGACGCAAGGCAATTTTTGACAAGGAACCAAGAAGAGATCATGAACACACAAGGATGATTTGAGGAGTAATTCTCTGATTTTTGTGGGTTTCTTACGAGTTGGAATGAATAAAAATGAAGAAGACGCTATCTTATAAGCTTCCACCTACCTTGGGGACCCACCTCACGTGTCTGCTTATGCAGTCTCGTGATAACACAAATATCTCTCTATTCTGAAGTCGTATGAACAAACGGTTTGATACGTTGGAAACTAGATTTGTAGGCCTTTGATTCTGTATTTCGTGGGTCCCATAACTATTTATAGATTGGGATAAAACCTCCAAGATATTTGACCCAAATTTCAGAGAAATCTTTAAAAAGGAACTTACGATAACTTTTGCCAAATTTTATTTTGCGACTTACCTAACTTCAAAACTTGAGATACCACCCTTGAACACTTAAAATATGGCATACCACATTATTCTTATTTATTACTCACCCTATTTGTCTTTCCACGAAGGTACGAGTTAATTTAGACGTTTCGAAAAGTTGAGGTGTTACAGGAAGTTTATGTTTTGCGAAGGAGAAGTTGTTATGAACTATGATTGTTTGGGTATTATGAGTGTGTGTTGGTTGGTTCAGGTTCACTTCTATTTGAAGCGAGTATTGACTTGGAATTTTATCATGCTTAAGTGCTAAAGGATTCGTCCGGATGATTGTGTCAAGGTCCTTGATTACATGTTGTAGACGTGTGTACGATCAACATTGGTGGTTGTTGGGAATCATTTTTGTTGTTAGTTAAGTTTACATACAATAATATTTATCACTCGAGTATTGAGATGACTTCATTGAGGCATTGCGTGGATAGATCTGTAGGTATTCAATTGGTTGGTGTAAGGATGAAGAATATAGCATAATGTGAGACTCAGTTGTGTTAGATGAGACCTTTTGTATGAAGAAGAACTGGTTGAAATTCTTGATCTTGGTGTCCGTAAACTAAGGACATGTGAGACAAGTATCCCCTGTTGTTCAGCGATTCAAGTACTACTCTAACCTTACTTTAGCCAGTCTTCCCTAGTTGATCACTCGGGGACAACTGATGGGTAAATTGTTATCTATTGTAACGACCTGATTCCGTTATTGGGGTAAAGCAAATGGAGAACAATTACCGTTAGAAAACTTTTTCGTAGTAACTTGGAATTTCCCAACCTAGTCCAGATTTGGACAAAATTGGAGTCATTAAAGTGTAGGGAAATGTGGTAACAATCGGGTGATTTAATTATGATTTTGATTACATGAGTAGTTAGATAAGTCGTTAAGGAATCTGTACGACTTTACGAAATTGAATTAAGGTGAGTAGAACTCTCAGAATCGATCTTTGTGTGAACGATATTTTCTGAGCGTCATTGGTTAAAGGTGTATTTTGTAATGGGGGTCTTGGAATTATTAAAATAGCTCACTGGTTTCGTGCAAGCTGATGGAGCGGGATTTTTGCCGCTAGGGCGGGGCCGCTGTGGCGGTTCCGACGCGACTTAAGGTCATAAATAAACCCTAAAACATCTTTATTCTGCACTTTTCAACTTTGAGAGCTAAGGAACGACCCCAGATGAGTTCTTGACCATTTTTCACCATTCTTGAGGCTAAAGGTAAGGTTTTAACCCCCCAAATTTGTTCTTCGATTCGTAGAACGTAATCTAATTGGTAATTATTGATGGGAGAGGGTTTTGATTTGAAACTAATGGTGGAAAAAGCCCTAATTTGTGTTTTAGGATCTTGGGTTATTGGATTTGTCATAATTAAGATAATTAGACCTTTGATTGTTGATCTTTAAGTATATTAATTGTTTGTAGACCTAGAACAAGCAGAAAGAATCCAGAAAGGGAAGATTCAAGTGCCTTGGGGGATTCAAGCTTGGATTCGACGTAGGTGATGGTTTTGATTTCATGTTGGTGTGATATATGTTTGTAATTGCTCATTATAATGCATGTATGTACGCGAATGTTGCATTATTGATCTCCCTAATCATAAATGAGGATAATTGAATAATTGTATGCCATGAATCACCTCTTGTTGTATGATTGTGAGAATATACATTGATTGTGATTGTGGTTTGTTGAATGGATTGGGTGTTGCATTCTGACACACTAACTTGGATCGGTTGCCATGTTCCGGCATAAATATGAGATTGGTTGCCACGTTTTGGCATAAAGATGGGATCGGCTGCCATGTTCTAGCATAAACATTGGATCAGGTACCACGTTTCGGTATGCTAACAGCTTGGGTGTGGGTTCCATGACAGGACCATTGAATTATGTTGTGTATATACTTGTGATGACTACGTTCATATCTAATGATGATTCATAATTGAAGACTGCATATTGCTCTAAATTGATAACCAATGTGTATTATTGAGAATGTGGGATGCTACATTGATCCTGAAAAGATGACTAATATTATATATAGTCGGTATATTCTTGTTTTATAATGTTGTTGTTACTTGCATGTGTTTCACTTATTGGGATAGCCGCGTGATCCTACCAGTACAATGTGGTTATGTACTGATATTGCACTTGCTTGTTCTTTGTTAAGTACAGGGCATCTTCAGGCGGCTATTGACAGACCTCAGCTAAGTGACTATTGAGCGTGACCGGATTCAAGGGTGAGCCAGTTCTTTCAGGATGCCATGGATCTCTCTTATTTAAGTCCATTCTTTTTGGACTCCGACTTTCATTTAAAGTGTTGTTTAGTTTTGGGGTTGTACCCCTTGTTCTTAGACTTGTCATAAGTTGAGTTTTGGTACAATGACTTTCATGTTCTAGGGGTTGTTCTTCCGCATTAGTTTGGTTAGTTGTTTGTTTAAACCTTTGGAGTTTATGGGGACTCCATTTTTATAGTCATTTATACCTGCTTTCATATCTTTAAATGCCTTAGTTTCATAAAATTTGTTTGTTTGGGTTGTAGTAATGGTTCTACCTCTAGAGGGTTTCTGTGGGTGCCAATCACGACAGTCTGGATCATGACAGGTTCGTAAATGCCCTCATGGATAACATCAGAAATTTTTTAATGAGGGTCATTTTAGTATTATTTTTTTCACTTTTTTAATTCCTAAACTACTTTGTTTTGGCCTGTTATAAGTGGACTTAAGTGATTCCTAAAAACCTTAACCCCTCATTCTCTCATAACTCACCTAAAATCAATTTCTTCTTTCTTAAGTCTTTTCTCCAAATAAATTAGGGTTCCAAAGCTTCAAGTCTCCATTGAAGGATTCAAGCTAGGGCCTCTATCCTAGGTATGTGGGAACTTCATCTATGAGTCTCTCTTCACCAATTGAGTCCCCTAAAAAATCCCCATTTCTTCAAGTTATGATTTCCCCAAAATCAGGGATTATGTGATATCCATGGGTTCTTATTGAAATTCAATTTCTTCTTCATGATTGATCCTAATTGCATGATTTGGATTATAATTTCATATTTTCAATGATATTTTCATGAACCTATAGCATGAAAATATTTTTCATGCCAGAGTACGATCAACCTATGGATTTGAAATCATTACTTATATACTCGATATTGACAATAATTCACAAGAATATTTTTGTAGTATTATGAATTACGAAGGCTTAGTTCGGATCTAAAACAATGAGATTTTTGCTTGGGAAATTCAAAGTAGTGGATGCTTAATGAGACTCCTAGCTTAATTTAAATGTAAAACAAAATTGATTTCAATATTATATATTATAATAGTAATGGTTTCAAAGTAGATAAATGATATAAAAAATAGATAGGTTTAAACTACTCTTTCGACTAATAAAGAATGGATAGTGGTCCAATAAAATAAAATCATCTACGTCAATTCATATCCATTAGACTTTCATTCAATTAACAATTTCAAAGTATCATAAACAATAGAAAAGTGGCTATTGTACTTTGCACCTTGAGTTCTATTTTCCTTATTTTTTCCTAAAAGACAAAGAAATCCTAACCCTTCTCCCCTTTTGATTGGGTTTGATTCATCCTTTCAATTTCGATTGAGTCTATCTCAAAATTCATAAGGTTCAAAACTTTCTCTTAGCTTTCTATTGAAAAATCAAATGTGGATTTTCAGTCGCAAAATACAAATTCAACTTTCTGAAAATAGGACCCAGTAACTATTGCCATATAATGCATGAATGATTCTTGCATTTGAATCTCCAAATTTTGGTTTTCTAATGACATAAGAAAATACAACTTGATATATAACTAATCTATTCAGTATGGATTTTTTCAATGAAAAAATCCTTCTCAATTTTAATTATTAATAATAAATGTGATCAGAATTATGTTATTTTCATATGTGTGTCTCGGATTATAAGAATTTTATGAATTATGATGCTTTCAAAAAAAGTATCTCTCAGTATATATGTAACATCTCGCTAATTGAAAGAACTAGAAAGAAGTTAAAATTGGAAATAGTCATTTTGGAAAGAATAAAAATCTAGAATATTATTATGTTAAGTTTGAATTTTTGGTTAACTTCAAACGACCATAAATCCTAGATCAGGATGAGTTAGGTGTGTTTCCAGATATCTTAATAAAGATCTTGGAATAATTTTCCAACGCCGCCAAGTTTGTGCGATTCCGAGTTGGTATGAGTGAGATATGCCCATTTGAAGTTGGGTTTTTCAAATAAGGAAAGTCTAAAACCGGATTTCGGAAGGGTCTTTTAGTCATTTCCTTACCCTGTTATTTTGATTCATTTTTAGGAGTTTATTCAGGGTCTAATCAGAATTAGATCAATTTTGGCAATTTGAAATTCAAGCTACGACTTGGAGAAAAGAGAAAAGAGGAGAAAAGAGAAGAAAGTTCAAGATTCGTCCATTTCTTGCAGGTTGCATGTGGATTTCGTCAAGGGGTGATCCCTAGGAGGTAGGTGAGATCACATGGCATTGGGTTAGTTCAACCACATGCCAATCATGATTCAATTCAGCGAAGTATAATTGATTTGAAAGTAAATCCTATGAGTTCTTGATGAAATTCGTTTGAATTCTTCTGGGTTGTGTTGTTGAAGTTTTCTTGAGTTTGATTCATGTTTTTAGGTGTTATTTCAAGTTGAATCTTGTATATATTGAGGGTATAATCAATACGAAGTGTTTGGGGAAAGAACTAAGTTGAACTAGGGGGTTTAGAGTTGAAAAACGAAGGAGAAAAGTTGGATGCACCTCGGAGGGGGCCTGGGGCGCCGCCCCTCTCAGAGACCCAAGAAGGGGTCTCTGAATTTTGACCTATGGGGCGCCGCGCCAGCCAGAGCACCCCAAGTCACTCTCTGAATTTCAAGGGTTGGTGCCCCGCGCCTCTCAGAGCGCCAGGGACGCCAGTTCTTCCCATTCCTCCCCCATCTTTCCGTACTAGATCCTTAGCAACGTACCTATGTTTTCTAGTTGATTCCAACATTCTACGGTACGTCTAAACATCATGAAATTATCCATAAACATGAGATCATGAACCTTGAATCCATAATTCAATTCAAGGGAAGTTAAGAGTCAAGTCTAGAAGTTAAGAAGCAACTCAAGAGAAGTTCATAAAATTTTCAAAAGTCTTTTGCAAACATTTTAACTTTGTCTTAAGACTTAAGTTTCGAGTTGACTAAAGATTTAAGAATAAAGTTCATTCTTCAAAGATTATACGGGAACTAAGTATTCCCAAAAGTTAGAAATGTTTTCACATTTGAGCAAGAAAGGGACATCAATTCCAAGAGAGATTTTAAGCTAAGTTTTGAGTAATTATCTCAAACCAAAGACAAAAGTTTTACTTTAAAAACATATGAGCTAAGTACATTTTGGGAGTAGTATTGGGCACTAATATGGGGACGCGAGTTCCTAATAACTCAAGTCTCCATAAAGCATGTAGCCATCATGGGTAGTAAAGGATCATACTTTTTAGATGACTCCTAAGTGCTTTTAAGCATAGACTAGTGGATCCACTTAGTTAAGGCATTCCATATGACGACAAAGTATAGGACAGTTCTGGCAGCGTGGGCAAGATGTTGTATCACCACTTAGGCTCATAGTGGTGGTTGTCGGTTAGAGAAACTCCCACAAAAACTGTATTACTTTATTATATGAGTAAAGTTGAGTTTGTTATTGCATTTTCTTTAACAAACTAAGTTGTTTTCTGTTGTTTAAAAGTTTTCCATATAGCGCATATGTTTTATTGCTTTATATTGAGTTAAGTTATTCATGAGTTGAGTAAAGCCAAGGTAAATGTTTCTTTCAGATTCTTTTCAAGCTTATGTTATGTTTTAGTATTCCCCTCGCATACTCGTACATTCAATGTACTGATGCCATTTGGCCTGCATCGTTGTTATGATGCAGACACGGGTAATCAGGATCAGCCTCCAGCGCCTCGTTGATTCAGTTGAGCACTCAAAGTCTGTTGGTGAGCCTACAACCGAGAGGGTCATTATGTTCAGGATGGGAATTACAATCGCGACAACAACTACAACCGGAAGAACTATGGCAACATAAATGATCGGTGTGGGCCTTATGTCCCTCCTCAAAATTGGGAATTTGGTAATAGGGAAGCTGGAGGTAATATGTCACGTATTGAAGATATGATGCAGAAGATGATGAAGAGGTTTGATGCGACTGATGAGAATGTGAAGGAGATGCAAAATGACTTGTTTGGTATTGGTCAAACATTGATGCCCATGCAGTGTCGATCAAGCATCTTGAGCTATAGATGACTCAGTTATCTACTACAATAAACCTACGTCAACCTGGCACACTTCCTAGCAACACCATAAAAAATCTAAAAAATGGTGGGCATTGTATGGTAGTCACTACTCGAGGGGGTAAGTAGACCATTGATCCACCTATGTCGTCTAGGGTTGAAGTTGAGGCTAGTAAAAATGATGATGTGATTGAGGTAAATGGAGAGTCCGAGAATGCGATAGAGAAGGAAGTGGAGATAACTCAGAAAGTTTTTCCCATGCCTAGACCTCCACCTCCTTTCCTACAGAGGTTAGTAAAGAAGACTGAAGAAGGCAAATACCGCAGGTTTATTAGTATGTTGAAGCAACTTTCCATCAATGTGCCGTTGATAGAAGGTTTGGAGCGATTGCCTGGGTATGTGAAGTTTATGAAGGACTTGGTGTCTAAAAAGTGGGCCGTGAGTTTTGAGGATGATGATAAGTTGCAACATTGTAGTGCTATTGCTACAAGGTCCCTTGTGTAGAAAAAGGAGGATCTTGGGGCCTTCACTATTCCTTGTACCATTGGGTTGCTACATTTTGCAAAGACGTTGTGCAATTTGGGTGCTAGTATCAATCTGATGCCATTGGCTATTTACAAGAAGTTGGGTTTAGGGGATCCAAAACCGACTACGATGCGACTGCTTGTGGCCGATAGAATTGTGAAGAAGCCCATTGGTGTGCTCCAAGATGTACTAGTGAAAGTGGAGTCTTTTATCTTTCTGGTGGATTTTGTGAGACTTGATTGTGATGTTGACTTTAAGGTTTCCATTATCCTTGGGAGACCATTCCTAGTCACTGGGCGCACCTTGGTTGATATGGAGAAAGGGCAGATGAAGTTCTGATTGAACAATGAAGAGGCAACTTTCAATATCTCTAGGTCCATCAAGCAGAGTAGTGAGCTCAAATCAGTATCTATGGTGACACATATTGTAGAGAGTGGTTATGAGGTGCCTATTGATGAGAGGTTGGGTGTTGATACACTAACAGCGGTGTAATGATGAACTTTGAGGGTGATGGTATTGAAGACTATGATGAATTGGTCGCCGCACTTGATAGGTTTGAATTCCGTTCAAAACCAAAGAGATTGGAGTTAGACATGAAGAATCACGACTCTCCACCTCCTAGATCATTTGTTGAAGAGGCTCCAAAATTGGAGCTTAAGGCTCTACCATCACATTTGAGGTATGTATTCTTGGGGAAAGATGGTACTTTACCAGTCATCATTGCGGGAAATTTGAATGTGGCACAAGTTGAGGCATTGGTTTTCGTGTTGAAGAGATTCAAGCAAGCTATTGGGTAGACTATTGCGGACATTATTAGGATTCCTCCTGGTATTTGTTCTCATAAAATTCAACTCATGCTGGATCACAAGCCTAGTATTGAGCACCAGAGAAGACTACATCTGCCTATGCAAGAGGTAGTTAAGAAGGAAATCATCAAGTGGTTGGATGCTGGAGTTATTTATCCCATTGCAGATAGTAGTTGGGTGAGTCATGTTCAGTGTGTGCCCAAGGATGGTGGGATTACTGTGGTACCTAATGAGACAAATGAGCTTGTTTCGATGCCCGCCCATGACAGGATGGAGAGTCTGCATGGACTATTGGAAATTAAATGCTTGGATAGAAAAGGACCATTTTCCTATGTCATTCATGGATCAGATGTTAGACCGACTTGCGGGTAAGGGTTTGTATTGTTTCCTGGATGGTTATTTGGGCTACAATCAGATTTCTATAGCTCTGGAAGACCAAGAGAAGACCACCTTCACTTGCCCTTATGGGACTTTCATATTCAAACGGATGCCATTTGGGTTATGTAATGCTCCAGCGATCTTCCAGCGTTGTATGATGTCGATATTTTCTGATATGGTGAAGGACACTATTGAAGTATTTATGGATGATTTTTCTGTGGTAGGTGACTCATTTGATTGTTGTCAAGACCATTTGACCGAGGTGCTTAAACGGTGTGAAGAGTGCAATCTTGTTCTCAATTGGGAGAAGTGCCACTTCATGGTGAAAGAAGGGATAGTTCTGGGTCATCGAATCTCTGAGAAGGGTATTGAGGTTTATAAAGCAAAACTTGAGGTAATATAAAAGCTTCCACCACCTATCTCTGTTAAAGGTGTTAGAAGTTTTCTTGGGTATGCAGGTTTCTATAGGAGGTTCATCAAGGATTTCTCTAAAATTGCACATCCATTGTGCAAACTGCTCAAAAAGGAGTATAAGTTTGATTTTGATGATGCTTGCCTGATAGCATTTGGAGAGTTGAAGGAGAAGTTAGTTACTGCACCTATCATTATTTCACCGGATTTGGGACAAACATTTGAGGTAATGTGTGATGCGAGTGGAGTGGCGCTTGGTGTGGTATTGGGACAGAGGCGAGAGAAGATTCTTCATCCAATTTACTATGCTAGCAAAGCCCTAAATGTGTCTCAAAAGAACTATACAGTGACTTAACAGGAGGTTCTTGCGATTTACTATCCTACTTGCTTGGTACTAAGGTCATTGTGCATAATGACCATTCTGCATTGAGGTATTTGATGGCTAAGAAGGATGCAAAACTGAGGCTGATTAGATGGGTGTTGTTGCTACAAGAGTTCGACTTTGGGGTGAAAGATAGAAAGGGGACATAAAATCTGGTTGCCGATCACTTGTCTAAACTGGAGGAAGAGGCTATACTCAAGCTTGCTGATACGGCTGAAATTAATGATGCTTTTCCAGATGAACATGTATTGGCTGCTTCTCATGATCTGATTCCTTGGTTCACAGAGTTTGCTAACTACTTGGCAAGTGATCTGGTGCCATCGGATTTGTCTTTTCACCAAAGGAAAAAGTTTATGCATGATGTGAAGAAGTTCTTTTGGGATGAGCCTTACTTGTATCGTAGTTGTGTTGATGGGATGTTGAGTGTACTTGAAGCATGTCATTCATCGCCTATTATTAGGCATCATAGTGGTATTCAGACTGTGCATAAAATCTTGCAGTGTGGGTATTACTGGCCTACCATCCACCAAGATGCTCATGATTTCACCAAGGTTTGTGACCGTTTCCAAAGAGAAGGAGGGATTTCAAAGAGGCAAGAGCCTCATATGAATCCTATATTGGTGATAGAGTTATTCGATGTATGGGGCATTGATTTTATGGGTCCATTTGTGAGTTCACATGGGATGAAGTATATTCTTATTGCGGTTGATTATGTGTCGAAGTGGATGGAAGCAATTGCGCTTCCCAACAATGAAGGTAAAAGTGTCACCGCATTCTTGAAAAAGGATATCTTCTCCAGATTTGGTAAACTTAAGGCGATTTTCAGCGATGAAGGTTCCCACTTTTGTAATAAGTTGTTTAAAGCGCTACTTGAGAAATATGGCGTCTGCCACAATGTTGCCACTCCTTACTATCCGCAGTCTAGTGGGCAAGTTGAAGTGTCCAATAGAGAGATCAAGCAGATTTTGGCTAAGACTGTGAATGCTAATAGAACTGATTGGTCAAGGAAGCTTGACGATGCTCTATGGGTCTATCGCACCGCATTCAACATTCCCATAGGTATGTCCCCCTACCAACTTGTATATGGGAAATCTTGTCATTTGCCGGTAGAGCTAAAGCATTAGACTATGTGGGTGCTAAAGAAGCTAAATTTGGATTGGGGCCCCACATCAAATCAGATGCGTTTCGCCTAAAAGCATATGAAAGTTCAGCCTTGTACAATGAGAAGATAAAGAAGTATCATGATCAAAGGATTAAAAGCAAGAATTTGTTGTGGGTGATCTTGTGCTTCTATTCAACTCTAGGTTGCACTTGTTTCTGGGCAAGCTCAAGTCCAAGTGGACCGGGCCATTCTTAGTCATGCAAGTGCTCCCACATGGAGTAGTGGAGCTTGAGAATAGTGAGGGAACAATGTTTAAGGTAAATGGGAAACGGATCAAGATCTATCTGGGAAACGCGGAAAGTGTGCAAGAAGTTGTTGAGGCCTACTATCTTGATGAAGTCTGAGTAATCAAGAAGCCTGTGTCATGCCGCGACGTTAAATCAAGCGCTGCTTGGGAGGAAACCCAAGAAGTACAATATAGCCAACCTTAGGTTCTTCTTTTCGGTTTAGTAGTTTTCTTTGTTTATTTGTTTCTCTGTATTCCTTTAGATAGGTTCTTTATTTTTGTTTTAGTGTTGGCTAGATATAGCATAGGGTCCATGTCTAAAAAGTGTCTAGAAAATGTAATAAAGAAAGGCCTAATGGTTGCTACATGTGTAGAGGCGAAAAGCAAAAAAAAATTGCAGAAAAGGTTTGTGCAAAGGTCTGCGGACCCCATCGATGGCCCGTGGTTCATTCCACGGATTGTGAATGGCATCTGTAGATCCCAGGTAAGACTTCTAAATTTTCCTAAGTGTAAAAATGACCTACGGACCCCATTGACGGACCGTAGGTCGACCCACGAACCATAGACGGGGTCTCGTGGGTCCAAACCCTAGTTCTGCCTGAACCGACCCAAACCTCTTTTAAATAAAAAAACTCCCTTTTTCAAATCATTCCCCACTAAGGCTTTCCACTCTCCCTGTCAGACCAAACGAATCGGTCTCGAGGGGCGGGGGCGCACTTCCCATATTTTCATCCTAACCATTTCTAAACCCCTGAAAATCCTAAATGCCCTCCATATTACTACCATTCCCCCATTAATCTCTCCACATTCATCCTCCCATATTCCCAATTAACTCTCCTCTCTCCTAAATTCCTTCATTTCAAATTCCCCAGAGGTTTCGGTATCCAGGTTCGATGCGAATGGTGAGTTAGAGGTTGTTGAAAATCAAGAGTCATCACACAATCACCCATTTCCTTTGCTTGTAAGGTAATCAACTTTCCCTTCACTTTGAATTCCAGTTCATTGTTGTTATAGAAAGTAAGGAAGTGGCTCTTGACCTTGGGTAGTTGTTGTATGAAATTGCATGCTAAACTAAGATTAAAAACACCCTTGAGATGATAGATTGTGATTGTGTTGTCTTTGTAATGTGTAGAAAATAGTGTAATAAGAGTCTAAATGCAAGTTTCGACTTAGGGTTCCTAGCCTCGTATACAATATCAGTTGAAAATTGAGTAATTGGAACCCTTGGGATTACAAACTAGCATAAATTATGTTGAAATACATGATAAGGCTAAGGTTAATGGTTTGAATTGATAAAATTTGGTTTCGAAGTGAAGAGTGTCTGATACCTGGCACAGACTGGATCCACTAGACCCCATCTACGGACTGTAGATCAGGTCTGTGGCATGTGGCACAAAGCAATTCCACTAAATGTGGAACCACAGAGGTGGACTACGGTCTGTAGGTCAATCTACGGAATGTTCTGCACATCTGTGGTTCCCATCAGAGCCCACTTTTAGGACTTCTAACCTACGGAGGGGATCCACGGACCGTAGATCGACCTACAGACCATAGATACCCACCGTAGGTGGCCACTGAAGCCACTGTCTGAAATTTTGTTATTTTTTATTTTCTACATTCTTTGTTCTAAATCTTTTTTTGGGTCTGTTTTTAGGTTAAATTAGTACTAACTCTTCCTCTACATGTACAATGGTCCTGAAGAAAGCTATAGCCGTGAAGGGTAGATCCAAATCAACGGCTCCAACCAGTCGGCTAATCGACGAGGACACTAATGCTGCAAAAGACCCCGACTATGTCCTCCCACTGGAAGGACATTACCTACCCCGGGCTACTCAGAATCAATCCAAGTAGGTGGTCCCCGATGTAGTCACTGCCTCCCAGTCTGATAAGGAGGATACACTGATCGGATCATCGGCTGGGTCTGCTTCTGGTTCTGAGTCTACCTCTGTTCCACGTCTGCTTCTGGGTCCGCCACAGGCTCAAGTTCACATGGTTGGGTTGCCTCGTCTGATGAGGCTACTAGTTTGGAGGAAGTCCCTGTGTCACAAAACAACGACCCTGCTCTAGTTGCTGATGAGCCAAATAGATGGTACGTGGAGGGCCAATGGCAAATCTACAGGGATGCGAAGATGTTGAATGAAAAATAAAAGATGGCCCAACTATTCACAATGTAGCACAGGGTTCTAACGGGAGCCTACATATTGTACCCGACATCCACCGCCTCTTTCAACATCATAAGTGTGAGTGGATAGGCAAGGAACCAGGAACATATACCGAGGAGATCATGAGGGAGTTCTATGTTTCCTACGCAGCCACTCTTCGAGGCTCCATTCACAGAAATGCCAATCCCAGAGCCTAGACACCACTCAAGAAGACATTAGTGTGTAGGTTTTTAATGGATATCTCTAAGCACTTACCCTTTCCTTGCCTCATCTTTCAGTTATGCAAGGACTCTAGAGTGCCGATTTGGCATTGTGACAAGTTGATCTGGGCAACGGGGACCCTGGATATAAGCCTGATTTGGGATTAGGCAAATGTGGTAGCACCACACCAAAAGCTGCAGGTCGATGTACCTCCTTTGGGAGCAGATTTAGTAGATGATGTGGAGCAGATGCAGGGTTATGACCGTTCCCCTCCAGCCCATACTGATGATGCCCCGGCCTCCCCATCTCAAGGCGCTAGTCGTGCCCTTAGCTCATCCAGAGTCACCCCACCTTCAGGAGCTGCTGTGGTGCACTTGGCTCGTGTTCAGATATTGGAGAATCAGATGGCCACACTACTTCATCATGTGAAGCCATGGATGCAGAAGTCTATTGCAGAGTACGGGGTTAGAATGGAGCGAATGATGGAGATCATGATGGACCAAAAGGTCCAGGCCATTCATAAGCGTCTGGATACCTTCGAATTGAGATTCCTTGCACGACCTACCCCCGTCATAGATCTCTCCTCTATCTGGAACGAGTCGGACACTTTTCAGGCCGACATTGATGCCATCATAGCCCCTCCCACAGATGAGCCAGAGTTTGCACCTACTACTTTAGCTAATGACACCGTGCTTGATGCCTTATCCAGCGATGACATAGCACAACCCGAGCCCACCCGTGCTCAAGGGAAGAGGTACCGCTCTAGTCACATTTCTGACACCACTGAGGATGCTCGAGCTAGGAAGCGAGAATGCCAGAAGAATGAGCAGGCTAGGAGAGCCTCCATTGAAGATGAGGAGTTGTGCCAGCAGAGGGCTCATGAGAGTATTATTGGAACCTCAAGTTCTAGGCCCACCACTGAGGCCATGATTGCCATGGGAGTGATGTTAGCACCACTTATGGTGCAGTTAAAGTGACTGATAGCACTACTGATGGTGTTGTGATAAATGATGTGGGCACTACTGAGGGTGACCCAAGTGTTGTTCCAGCGGGCTCCGTGAAACCGGACCCACCCATTTTTTGAGGTCTTCAGCGCATTTGCGCCACAGGTTTGTTTGACCTTCACCCTACTCTTTATTGCTTATTTTTGTGCATTGGGGACAATTGCACTCTATTTTGTTGGGGGTGAGGTAAATGGATTGTGAGTGATAAGGTGAAGTCTGAGTAACCCAACTCATAATCCTCTCTTGGGGTTTTCTTTACTGTGTTCTTTTTCCCCAAGAGACTGTTTAATTTATGTTGAACCGGCATGTGTAGAAGCATGAGAAAGAATGAAGCAAGATGGCATAATTAAGAAAGAAAAATGATAACCGTCCAAAATTTGTGACATGTGCTAAAATTTGTAGGCTAGAATGAATTGAATGGGTTGGCTCTGAGTATGACATAATAAAGAACCAACTTGATCTCATGACTTAAGCTAAAAACTTGAACTGGGTAATCTGATAATAAAACTATGTGCCAAGAGTGTGTGAGAATGGTTGATTGTTCAGACAGTTTTATGCCAATCTAGAACTTGCCCCATTGGCCCTGCTAAGATAATCTAGGCTAGAAATTAGGAAGTGATCATAGGCCATTGTTCAAATTAGTCCACTTAAGCCTAAAATGATCTAACCAAATGATAGCATTATTCCCTTTTGATCCAAAGATGTGAGCCTAAAATTGACCAATTATTTTGATTCACCTAACTCACCTTCCCTTAAAAATAATGTCTTGGCCCTGGTCCCTCCTTGGACATGTGCACCTTGACTTAGGCCAAAAGCCTAAGTTGAGGGTGGCTATGCCCAAAAGTTACCTTGATCTTGGCCCTGGTCCGACATCGGACATTGTGCACTTCAACTAATGCAAAATGCATAAGTTGAGGGTGGCTATAAAAAAGGAAACCAAATGGAAAAAAGGGTATGAAAAGAGTTTAGTGTTGAAAAGAGAAAATGTATGAAAGAGGATGTGACTTTGTGCAAAACAAGCAAAAGAAAAGTGTTGAAAGAAATAAAAGAAGAAGAAAGTGAAAAATAAGAAAAAAAAAGTCAAAACTCACATCCATGTTGCAAAGAAAGAAGGGAAAGAAAGTTAGATGAAAAGTTGCCAAAAATAGGTCAAGGAAGAGGTAAATAGCCAATGTAATGTCAACGAGGGCAGAAAGTCACTAAAAAGTACCTATATGTACCACACCTGACCCCGAGACTACGTTACAAGCTAAGAAAAGTCCTATAGTGATGCTAGCAACTAGTTTGGAGAGTCTAAGCAGTGAAAATAAGGGGAAGCCTCTAGTATTGAGCACTAATTGTACTTGAAATTACATCTGAGCGTAAGTGTTGAATGAATCCTTGTACTCAAAATCATATTCATTGTGTGAAAAAAGGGATTTCATTTGAAGTAAGGGCACTAGTTACATTGTCAGAAAGTTGGTACCTTGGTGATAGCAAAAAAAGTGTATGTTGTGTGTTGATTGGTCGATCTTTGTCATATTTTGATCCGCATGAGTTAGCTTGTTGAGTCTAAGAGAAAATATTTGCACTCAAAAAGAGAGTCGGGATAGAGAGCCATGTGATTGCTTGATTTTGAATGATTGCTTCTATACAAGTGTCGTTTAGAGTCTTAGTGCGTCGCTTGAGGACAAACCACGAATTTAAGTTGAGGGTGTTGATAAACCGTGAGTTTACGGTATTTTTATTACATTTCACTTAAGAATTGTGTGTGTCTAGGGCCATTTGTATTGGTATTAATGTATTATTATCATGTTTGTAGGAAATAAGCTCGGACGTGGAAGTTGAGAGAAACAACTGAAGAATATGCAGAAAAGGGCAACTACGGACTGCAGGTCCGGTCACGCCCCGTAGATGGGCAGGCAAGGTTGAAGGATAATCAAGGAATTCTTGACCAAGTGTGGAACCACGATTACAAACGACGGACCGTAGTTCGACCAACGGGTCGTCCTGCAAGTCCATCAAATGATTCAGAGAGGGGCTTCCAGTACCTGATTTTGAAGATTCTAAGTATGGAGCTACGAAGGAAGATCCACGGACTGTGGATTGAACCACGGTCCGTATTGTTGATCCGTTGATCGTGTCAGAGATGAAGACTTTTGAAGTTGGAAAATTTGCCTAAGTCCTGAACCACGGAAGGGAC
Organism: Solanum acaule; assembly: GCA_036250505.1. NCBI lineage: Eukaryota > Viridiplantae > Streptophyta > Magnoliopsida > Solanales > Solanaceae > Solanum > Solanum acaule. The sequence goes on along the minus strand of JAJOOR010001443.1, from coordinate 21,193 downwards.
CTACAGACTGTAGGTCAATCCAAGGTCCGTAGGTCAGTGTCGTAGATCGAAACTGCGTCCTGAAACATTATTTCGTTATTTCATTTCCTTTTTACCTGGTACTTGTTTTTCTATATATAAGGCATGTAAACCTCGTTTTTCGGGGTTAGACTTTATTACTTTTGTTCTAGTTTTTGGCTTTGGAGATTAACTTGCAATTTTAGCAATTCTTGATTTCCTAAGTTCATATTGAAGATTTTGACTTTGAAATTCAAGTTGAGATTCTATGTTTATTCTTCTCATTACGTAAGTTCATGATTTCTTCATCTAAAAATATGAATTGTGTTCTTGCTACTATGGGTAACTAAATCCACAACCTGGGTTGTGGGAACCATGAGCGATTAAAAAAGTATGAATAGTAACTAAGTAATTCTTGAATAGTGTTATTGCATGCATTGATAATTTTATCGTTTAGAAGTTTTTTAAGTAGTTGCAAACGTTAGAACTCACCTTGTTGCTACTTGCCGGACCAAGGAGGTAGTTAATAAGAAAAGAATTATCAACATAGATTTAGTGTGACACTATCTAATAGTCTAATGTCGATTGGTGCGAGGGTGAAAACTAAGCTATACATCGATGTAATGCTAATATGAGGTAAAGGTAAGGGTTAGTAAATTATACACACGTAGACGGACAAAGGTGTGGGGTGAAATTCTCTAGTTGCCGGACCAAGGAATTAGAGATACCTAACTTATCACTTTGCATGTATTACACTAGAAAATGATTACTATTACTAGGATTACCGCGTTATGAGTTTATGGGGAACACGTACACCCTAGTTTCTCTCTCATCTTGATAACAACTAACGTTTGAATCATACTCACTCATTGTTCACATAATTTCCAGAGTTTGTTTCACAAATACCCCCCCCCCCCCTTTAATTACTTGTTTTAGAAGTATGTTGACTAAAATAATATAATTGTAAGTTAAGTTTAAGCCTAAACCATATTCCTCGTGGGATCGACCCCAACCTCCAAATTGGGTTCTTTACTTGATAACGATCACTTAAACTTCTTTAGGGAGGTATAATTTGAGCGTATCAGTTTCTTTCCCCGAGAACTAAGAGAGGACAAGGTATGAGAGTTTCTTACCCTTAAGAAAGATTCACTAAGTGTTCATTAATATGGGTTAAGGTTCACCCAATTATCCCGTTATGCTCCAGAGATAGTTACGGATATGAGGAGTAGAATGAGTTTGTTTGTTGTTGGGTTGTCTCGTCTGTCGAGTAAGGAAGGTAAGGCTGCAGTGCTAATAGGTGATATGGATATATCAAGGTTAATGGTATATGTGCAGCAGGTTGAGGAAGAAAAGTTGAGGGATAAGGAGGAGTTTAGAAACAAGAAGGCTAAGACAGGGAGAAATTCGGGCAGCAAATAAGTAATGTGAACCTTTTGTCTTTTCAGCAAAAGCAAAAGGGACCTGTTCCATCATCTGCTAGTGCACCTTCACCTAAAAACAAAGGTGAGTATAATAGTCAGAATTCCCAACACTTTAGAGCTAGACCTACACAGTCTCAAGGTAGTGTGGCACAAAGAGGTAACTAGGCTCCTGCATGTGCTAAGTGTGGTAGAACCCACTCGGGTAAGTGTCGTGATGGCTCCACAGGTTGTTTCAAGTGTGGACAAAAGGGTCACTTCATGAAAGAGTTCCCTAAGAACCATCAAGGTAATGGGAATTAGGGCAATAGAGCCCAATCTTCATCAGTTGCTCCACCAGACAGGGCTATACCTAGAGGAGCTACTTCTGGTACTGGAGGAGAAGCAAACCGTCTTTATGCGATCACTAGTTGCCATGAGCAAGAGAAATCTCCAGATGTTGTCACTGGTATGATCAAAGTATTTTCTATTGATGTTTATGCTTTGCTAGACCCAAGAGCAAGTTTATCTTTTGTAACCCCTTATGTTGCAAATAATTTTGATGTTCTTCCTGAGAAACTCTGTGAACCCTTCAGTATTTTTACACCTATTGGTGAGTCTATTCTAGCAGAAAGAGTCTATCATGATTGTCTCATTTTTTTCAATCACAAGAGTACCATGGCTGATTTAGTTGAGTTAGACATGGTAGATTTCAATGTCATTCTTGGTATGGACTGGCTTCATGCCTGTTATGCCTCAGTTGATTGTAGAACTCGAGTTGTCTAGTTCCAGTTTCCAAATGAGCCAGTCTTAGAGTGGAAAAGTAGATTAGCAGTGCTTAAGGGTCGTTTCATTTAGTACCTTAAGGCAAGAAAGTTAGTTCCCAAGGGGTGTGTCTATCAGTTAGTCCGAGTTAATGACTCTAGTGTTGAGATACCTCTTATTCAGTCAGTTTCAGCAGTAAAAGAGTTTCCAGAAGTCTTTCTAGATGATCTACCCGGAGTCCCTCCTGAGAGAGAGATAGAATTCATTATAGATGTTCTCCCAGATACTCGTCCTATACCTATTCTGCCATATAGAATGGCACCAGCAGAGTTAAAAGAGCTAAAAGAATAGTTGAAAGACCTCCTTGATGAGAATTTTATTCAACCAAGTGTCTCACCTTGGGGCGCTCCAGTCTTGTTTGTGAGAAAGAAGGATGGTTCCCTTAGGATGTGTATAGATTACCGTCATTTGAACAAGGTTACCATCAAGAAGAAATACCCTCTTCAGAGAATTGATGATCTTTTTTATCAACTTCAGGGTGCCACTTGTTTCTCTAAGATAGACCTCAGATTTGGCTACCATCAGTTAAGAGTAGGGGAATGTGATATTCCAAAGATAGCCTTCAGGACCCGTTATGGTCACTATGAGTTTCTGGTCATGTCCTTTGGTTTGACCAATGCGCCTGCAACATTCATGGACCTTACGAATAGAGTATTCAAACCTTATTTAGATATGTTTGTTATTGTCTTCATTGATGACATACTAATATATTCAAGGAATGAAGAAGTTCATGCTAGTCATCTCAAAATAGTTCTCCAAACTCTTAAAGATAGAGAGTTGTATACCAAGTTCTCTAACTGTGAATTTTTGCTTGAGTCTGTGGCATTCTTAGGCCACATTGCGTCTGGAGAGGGAATTAAAGTTGATACCCAGAAAATAGAGGCAATGCAAAATTGGCCTAGACCCATATCTCCAACTGATATTAGTAGTTTCTTGGGGTTGGCTGGATATTATAAAAGGTTCGTTGAGGGGTTCTCGTCCATTTCATCCCTTTGACCAAGTTAACTCAAAAGACAGTTAAGTTTCAATGGTCTGAAGCTTGTGAGAATAGATTTTAGGAATTGAAAAAGAGGTTGACTACTGCCTTAGTGTTCACCTTACCAGAAGGTACTCAACTTTTTGTCATATATTGTGATGCGTCTAGAGTTGGTTTGGGTTGTGTGTTAATGCAAAATGGTAAAGTTATAGCTTATGCCCCTAGATAGTTGAAAGTTCATGAGAAAAATTACCCAACCCATGACTTAGAGTTGGCCGCCGTAGTTTTTGCTTTGAAAATATAGCGCCACTATCTTTATGGTGTTCATGTGGATATGTTCACCGATCACAAGAGCCTTTAGTATGTTTTCACTCAGAAAAAGCTTAATCCCAGACAAAGAAGGTGGTTAGAATTACTCAAGGCAAACATGAGTATTCTTTACCACCCAGGTAAGGCTAATGTTGTTACTGATGCCTTGAGCATGTTGTCTATGGGTAGTACCGCCCATTTTGAGGAAGATAAGAAAGAACTAGCAAAGGATGTGCATAGACTTGCACACCTGAGAGTTTGCCTAATGGATTTCATAAAAAGAGGAGTAGTGGTGATGAATGGGGTTGAACCATCATTAGTGTCAGAAGTAAAAGAGAAGCAAGACCAAGACCCTATTTTTCTTGAATTGAAGACAAATGTTCATAAGCAAAAAGTAATGGCTTTTGAACAAGGGGGAGATGGTGTATTGAGGTATCAAGGTAGATTGTGTGTACCAAGGGTGGATGAACTCCAAGAGAGGATTATGGAGGAAGCTTATAGCTCCAGATATTCCATTCATCTGGGTTCCACAAAAATGTATCGGGATTTGATAGAAGTTTATTGGTGGAGTAGTATGATGAAGGGCATTGCAGAGTTTGTTTCTGAGTATTCGAATATCCAACAAGTTAAAGTAGAGCATAAAAGGACTGGTGGTTTGGCTCAGAATATAGAACTTCCTGAATGGAAGTGGGAGATGATCAATATGGACTTCATCACTTGTTTACCAAGGTCTTGCAGGTTGCACGATTCCATTTGGGTGATTGTTGATAGAATGACAAAATCAACCCATTTTCTGTCGGTAAAGACTGCCCATTCAACAGAAGATTATGCTAAGTTGTATATTCAAGAGGTGGTAAGACTTCATAGGGTTCCAGTCTCCATTATTTCAGACAAAGGTGCGCAATTTACTGCACAGTTTTGGAAGTCATTCCAAAAGGGCTTAAGTTCAAAGGTGAACTTAAAGTAATGCATTTCATCCTCAGACAGATGGGCAAGTAGAGCGTACTATTCAGACTTTAGAAGACATGTTGAGGGCCTGTGTGATTGACTTCAAAGGTAATTGGGATGATCACCTACCTCTCATTGATTCGCTTACAACAATAGTTACCACTCTAGCATCCAGATGGCTCCTTATGAAGCTCACTATGGGAGATTATGTAGATCTCCTATTGGATGGTTTGAAGTTGGCGAAGCTGAATTGATAGGACCAGATTTAGTTCATCAAGGTATGGAGAAGGTGAAATTAATTCAAGAGAGGTTGAAAATAGCGTAGAGTCGTCAGAAATCCTACACTGATGTTAGGAGAAGAGAGTTAGAGTTTGAAGTAGATGATTGGGTATATTTAAAAGTTTCACCCATGAAGGGTGTTATGAGATTTGGTAATAAGGGGAAGCTTAGTCCCCGATATATTGGCCCTTACAAAATATCCAAAAGGTTTGGTAATGTAGCTTATGAGTTGAAGCTAGCACAAGAGTTAGCAGCGATTCATCTGGTATTTCATATTTCCATGTTGAAGAAATGCATGGGAGATCCTTCACTTATCATACCAACTAAAGATATTGGTATCAAGGATAGCTTATCTTATGAAGAAATTCTGGTTCAGATTCTAGATCGCCAAGGTCGCAAGTTTAGGACAAAAGAGATAGCATCAGTCAAAGTTCTTTGGAGGAACCAATTTGTTGAGGAATATACTTGGGAAGCTGAGGAAGATATGAATAAGAAATATCCACATCTCTTTGAAACCAGAGAAGTCCAAACCAAGGTACTAATTCTCTTCTTAGTACTCTTTAATTTATGAGTTGGCATGTTGTATTTGCATTGTTTGTTAGGTGTTTGAGCTGAATAGCAGATGTTACACCCTTAGCCTACTAAGAGTAATCTCATTCGAGGATGAATGTTCCCAAGGGGGAGATAGTGTAACATCTCGCTAATTGAAATAACTAGAAAGAAGTTAAAATTGGAAAGAGATATTTTTGGAAAGAATAAAAATCTGGAAATTATTAAGTATGTTAAGTTTGAGTTTTTGGTCAACTTCAAATGACCATAACTCCTAGCTCAGGATGATTTTGGAAGGCCGACCACTACATAAGTCGCCATCCGTCCAGGAGAGAAGCAAGCTACCTTTCTTTGATCCCCCATGTGTTTCTAGATATCGTAGGAAATATCTTGGAATAATCTTTCCAACGCCGCCAAGTTTGCGCGATTCCGAATTGGTATGAGTGAGATATGCCCATTTGAAGTTGGCAGTCCAAATAAGGAAAGTCTAAAACTGGATTTTGGAAGGGTATTCTAGTCATTTCCTTACACTACTATTTTAATTCTTTTTTAGGAGTTTATTTGGGGTCTAATCAGAATTATATCAGTTTAGTCAATTGGAAATTCACGCTAAGGCTTGAAGAAAAGAGAGAAGAGGAGAAAAGAGAAGAAAGTTCAAGATTCGTTGATTTCTTGGAGGTTTGCATATGGATATCCTCAAGAGGTGATCCCTACGAGGTATGTGAGATCACAAAGCGTTGGGTTAGTTCACCCACGCGCCAATCATGATTTATTTCAGCGAAGTATAATTGATTTGAAAGTAAATCCTATGAGTTCTTGATGAAATTCGTTTGAATTCTTGTGGGTTGTATTGTTGAAGTTTTCTTTGAGTTTGATTCATGTTTTTGGCTGTGATTTCGAGTTTGAATCTTGTATAGATTGAGGGTATAATTGATACTAAGTGTTTGGGTAAAGAACTAAGTTGAAATAGAGGGTTTAGAGTTGAAAAATGAAGGAGAAAAGTTGCATGCACCTGGGGAGGGGGCTTGGGGCGCCGCCCCTTTCAGATCCCCAAGAAGGGGTCTCTAAATTTTGACCTCTGGGGATCCGTGCCAGCCAGAGCGCCCCAAGTCACTCTCTGAATTTCAAGGGCTGGCGCCCCGCGCCTCTCAGAGCGCTAGGGACGCCAGTTCTTCCCATTCCTCCCCCATCTTTCTATACTAGTTCCTTATTAATGTACCAATGTTTTCAAGTTGATTCCAACGGTCTAAGGTACGTCTAAACATCATGAAATCATCCATAAACATGATATCATGAACCTTGAATCCATAATTCAATTCAAGGAAAGTTAAGAGTCAAGTCTATAAGTTAAGAAGCAAGTCAAGAGAAGTTCTTAAGGTTTTCAAAAGTCTTTCGCAAACATTTTAACTTTGTCTTAAGACTTAAGTTTCGAGTTGACTAAAGAGTTAAGAATAAAGTTCATTCTTCAAAGATTATACGTGAACTAAGTATTCCCAAAAGTTAGAAATGTTTTCACATTTCAGCAAGAAAGGGAACATCGATTCCAAGAGAGCTTTTAAGCTAAGTTTTGAGTAATTATCTCAAACCACAGAAAGATGTTTTACTTTAAAACCATATGAGCTAAGTACATTTTGGGAGTAGTGTTGACCACCGATATGGGGACGCGAGTTCCTAATAACTCAAGTCTCCATAAACCATGTAGCCATCATGGGTAGTAAAGGATCATACTTTTTAGATGACTCCTAAGTGCTTTTAACCATAGACTAGTGGATCAACTTAGTTAAGACATTCTATATGACGACAAATTATAGGACAGTTCTGGCAGCGTGGGCAAGAGGTTGTATCACCACTTAGGCTCATAGTGGTGGTTGTCGGTTAGAGAAACTCCCACAGAAACTATATTACTTTATTATATGAGTGAAGTTGAGTTTGTTATTTCATTTTCTTTAACGAACTAAGTTGTTTTCTACTATTTATAATTTTTCCATAAAACGCATGTGTATTATTGCTTTATATTGAGTTAAGTTATTCATGAGTTGAGTAAAGCCAAGGTAAGTGTTTCTGACAGATTCTTTTCAAGCTTATGTTATGTTTTAGTATTCCCCTCGCATACTCGTACATTCAATTTAATGATGCCATTTGGCCTGCATTATTATTATGATGCAGACACAGGTAATCAGGATCACCCTCCAGTGCCTCGTTGATTCAATTGAGCACTCAAAGTCTGTTGGTGAGCCTCATTGCTTTCTGGAGGGCTCCTTTTTACATTGTTTTCTAGTATTTCAGTTTTTAGGATGATCGGGGGTCTTGTCCCGACATCTCTCTTTGTTTTAGAGGCTTCATAGATGGATAGTATAGTTTTTTAGTCTTATTCATTTCAGTTGTATACGTTTAAGACTTGAGTTACCATTTTGACTAAGTTATTATCTCTTAAGTTATTGCATGAGTTATGTTTCTTATGTTTAAGTCTTCCACTGAGTAAGTAAGCCAGGCCAAGGGTTCGCTTGGGGCCAGCAATTGTTCTCGAGTGCCAATCTCGCCTAGGGTGTAGGCTCGAGGTGTGACAATATACATATATCATGATTTAGATGCTTTCAAATAAAGTATCTTTCATAGTATGTTTAGTTATCATGGTTTATGAGCTACTTAGTACTCCCTCCATTTCAAAAAGAAATGACCCAATTTCCTTTTTTTAGTCTGTTTCAAAAAGAATAGTTCATTTCCATTTTTGGCAACACTTTAACTTCAGCTTTTTACGTGGCATGTTTAAGGCCACAAGATTAAAGAGAATTTCGGTACATTTGATATAACTTTAATTTAGAACCACTAGACTAAAAAATCTTCTTTCTTTTCTTCAACTTTGTTCCATGTCAAACTAGGTAATTCTTTATGAAACAGAGGGAGTATTTCATCAGTTATCAGTGTGATTCAGTATAATCATATAATTACTATTTTTAGATTTATGCATATCTCCGTTGAGAGAATACTTAGCACCGAGTGGACTTTTGGGATGAAGGCTTACTTTTAACGTCGTGAACCTTTATTAGCAATCCCTAAGTCCCAAAATTGTGTGCCATTGTAGGATTTTATTTCAGATAGACATTAGCCAGTGGATTCACCTTAGCTCAGATATCAGGTCCTTTCCTTGACAAGTATGGATTTTTGGTGTGAGAGCATTACAGTGAAATCCATCTAGTAGCTCACTTAGTTTATGTCAGTTTTAGTATCTCCACAGTTCGGTCTTTCAAATGTTACATGACGTTGTATATATGTATTTTAGATCAGCATACCTTTATTTTGTGTTATTTTACTTGGTCATTGCATCACTTGTTTTACATATTTAGTATGTTCAGAAATCATGTTTATTATGTATTTCCTCATACTCAGTACATTCCAAGGAGTGACCGCATACTTTCTGTCAATTTTGTTTGATAATATAGGTTCCAACATTCATTATCAGTCCCGTAGTTATGTTAGTGCTATCTCTGATCAGCTGAGAGTAGCATTGGAGGGTCCTCATTTCTCTGACAGTGTTGCTTGTATATTCATTTCTTGTTACAGATCTATGAGGATCTGGTTATTCATACATCTATCTATTGTGCAACATATAAATGTCACTTCTACACAATTTGTCAATCATTATAATTTTATGAGATCTTGAATATAGATCCATAGATCATTGTTCTTCAACAAATTCACCCAATTTTTATGATGTCAAACCTATAACGGCTTCATAAGTCTTCTTCAGCACTCTTGTAACATCTTCAAACTAAACTCTAGATGTGCATATTACCCTCTAATAATAAATTCTATATATCAATCTTCTTCTTAAGAATCAACTCCTTTGTTAGTCAACATTTACAAATTCATATCGATACAATAGGCTTACTATACAAGGTTTGTTAACTTACAGTTGTTCATCGTCGATCTCAGTAAGATTTGTAAGCTTCTTAAGTCATTGAGCACCAACAACTTCAGCCTCCTCTAACTTGTACAAGTAGCTAGGTTTTCTGAATAACTAAATTCTATGAAGGCATAATACCTCAATCTACCCTTTAACTTATCCTTATTTCACATTTATGCCCTCCAACTTTGGGTATGCAATTATTTCACATTTATTCCCTCTAACTTTGGGTATGCAATTATTTCACATTTATGCCCTCCAACTTTGGGTATGCAATTATTTCACATTTATGCCCTCCAACTTTGGGTGTGCACAAGTAGACACTAGTAAAGTCTAGAGCATTGATTACTGCTCTGGTATTTGTTAGAGCAAAGTCTCTTGAATATGATTTTTATGTTCCAGAGGATGATCAGGTTTAGAATGAAGAGGTAGTCCAAGTCAGGCTCCATTCGAGTTTGTTGTTACACCGCTACTTTAGAATACTTTGGAATGTATGCTCAGCTTCTTTGAAAAAATGACTCAGGTTGATATTTTGCCTAGTGTATCTGGTGGTTCTCAGGCTAAGGTAGGAGGACAGACTCCTGACCAGCAGGTAATTACATATCTTCCACTAAGTTAGCAAGTCACATCAGTAGCTCTTAGACTCGATGGTCTGCCTTTTATAGGTGCTACTAGACCCTTAGTTACTAAGCATGCCATGATACTTGAGGAGCAGAAAATGTTTGAGAGGTTCAAGAAGATGGATAGCATTGTGAACTCCTCTTCTAGTTATTGTGACCCAAAGAGCCCACATTCTAGGATAATAAGAATTGTTTTTGGTCAGCCTCTTATGTTTTTTGCACACATGTCCTTCTATTTTCTTTAAAATTGGGTTCATGATGCTTTATTGTCTCGCTCTGCATATGTCACCTTCTTCTCCTTTTTATTTAGAGAATCAGTTTCTAGAAATCGTTTCTCAAGAAGTCCATCCTCTATACATAGATCCATAGGAATATGTGGATAGATTATAGATTATTTTTTCACAACTCTCTTTCTTTATCTGAGTCGAGTCATAATCTGAGAAACTGGTTCCATAGCTCTACAATACCTTTAAAACTTTTTTTTACGTAGTTTCTTCAAATATTGTTGTTCTTATTATCATATTTTTCTAGAAATAAGTTTTTTTCCTTTATATGTACTCAAAACTTACTCTTCTTGGGATTTCTTATTATTGGGTCCCTTTCTCCATTCAAGGGGAAGGTTGAGCATATTCCACATGTTCAAGATGACATTACTTTAATTGATGGTCAGGCGCTTGTTTTTAGAGCATATGATGCAAAGATGATTTCATGTGAGGAATATGTGTATCTTGGTAGAAGCTTTCTTGGTTTAAGACTGAGTTGTTTACCTCCTTTTGCATCACAATGTTATTTGCACATAATTCTCTTTTGATTTTTTGTGTCAGCTTCTTTGATATCTAAGAATCTCCTTACCATACTCTCTTGTTTCCAATTGAGTTGCTATGGGTTCCTCTTCCTCCATATCATGTGCATATTTACCGTAAGGCATAATATATAAACATGACCCTTAACTTGGTTTCAGCGGACAACTATGTCCTCTAACTTTAAGTGTGTACAAGTAGGCACTTATACTTGTATAAAATTGAACAAGTAGACACACGTGTCCTACAAGGAACAATACACGTAGGACGCCACGTAGGTCACAAAATTGTCATATGTAGAGTGCCACGTTAAGACTATTTTAGGTGTTACTGTGGTTCTCCCAGACTAGTAAATTTTGACCCTATTTCCTCTAGCATGTGTGTATTTGTCACAAAAATCATGCTTGGCACCATCAGACAATTTCCACCCTAGCTACTGTACATGACTGTGTCAGGACCCAGGGGTACACTCTAGAAGTAACATGGCGTACTTGACCCCGAAAGGGTCTCATACAAGCCCTTAGCATATCATAACATAAGATAATAGAAAAGTATGGAAATTTTAAAAAATTTATCCATACAATCGAAGTCTTTTCAAAAGCAAGCAGAAGTCTTTATATAGTTTTGTCTCAAACCATCTAAACTCAACTTGAATTAAAATCCTTTTGGGAAAGACACAGCCCATACAACAGTCTCAACATGAAAATAAAAGAAATAACGGAAATAGTGGGTTTTGTCCTTGAAGCTATGTGGACTCGCCAAGTCTTCAACTCCTTTGCTCCTTAGAAACCTATCCTCAAGTATGAAACTCAATCTCTTAACCCTAAATTTGATTAGAATGTAGGCAAAGTATGCGTTAGTACAAAATGTACTAAATATGTTAGCTAGCATAACATCATAAGAGCATAAAATAAGGGTTAGTCAATATAAGACATAATCCATAAACATAAACATAAACTATAAGAATAAGAGACAATATCATAATCATAAGTACAGTCTCCAACATAAGCATCATATAAGCATTGTCCAACTCCTAGTCATTCATATCATCATAGGATTATTCTCAAGTAACCTCAAAGCATACTTGTGCAATGCATGAATGACATCCTATAATACCACCCAAGATAAGTATCCCTTTTTGGTCATCATAATCATAATCTATATGCATAGTCAAGACCTAGGCATTCATATTATAAGAGCACTATCCTCCTAAGTAACCTCAAAGCATACTTGTGCAATGTATGAATGGCATCCCATAATACCACTCACACTAAGCATGACCATGAAGTCACCATATTCACACTTACCATTCATTTGGTCTCTTTCTTAGCTTACTTCATATAGGCAAGGAAGTTATCACCTCTAGTTAATCATATCATGGAAGGCAACTATAGCAACAACCCAAGCTAAACATACATCACATAGAGAACACTTCATAAGTATCTTCAAGTCATACTTGTGCAATGCATGAATAGCATCCCATAATACCATTCATACTAAGTACCACCTTAGACTATCATACTCAAATGATTACTATTTATCATTCTAGACTACCAAAGAATAGCACCCTATTAGGCCTGACCAAGCTAGTCATCTTGCTAACATAACTATGATATGCTAAACTAACTACCTTGAAAGGCATACTATCATGCAAGCCCAAGCTATTCTAGGAAGGGTACAAGTGTTCCATCCTAGCTACCATGAAATAGTATTAGACCAACTAAGTCATGCTACCCTCACAAGCACACTATGATGCTAATGCAAGCAACCCTTACAAGCACACTATGATTCTAATGTAAGTTACCCTTACAAGCACACTATGATGGTAATGTAAGCTACCCTTAGGAGAGTATGATTTCTAAATCCTAATCTACCCTTAGGAGAGTATGATTTCTCAATCCTAAGCTACCCTTAGGAGAGTATGTGTCCTCAATCCTAAGTAGCATGAAATGTTCTTGGCCAAACCAAGTCATGCTATCATGAAGGCATCCTAAAAATGCTAGTTCAAGTTACCCTTAGGAGAGTATAGTTCCTCAATCCTAGGCTACCATGACTACCACTAATTCAAGCTACCATGAAATGCATCTTACAATGTTAAGTCAAGCCACCCTTAGGAGAGTATAAATCCTCAATCCCAAGCTACCAGTATTGGTCTTGTCTTACAAAGTCAAGCTATAGATGAAGGGAACATATGTCACAACTTCAAGCTATTCTAATCTAACATGCTTTGATTCATTTTAGGTGATTAGCTTTTCAACCTATAATCATTCTATGTGAGAAAACATTGCATTTCCTAGCATATTTATGCCTAAGTGTGCAAGTGATAATATGCTTTCAACAATGCACAACAATATCACATCATATTACCTATACTCTAAAAGCCCTAACATTCATGAATACAAGCCTTACTCTCAAAGCTTTGCTTCTTACAATCATCAGTCATACCTAGATTTTGAGGCATTCTTATCACATTCCTCATTTCTAAGTGATTCTAGTCATAATTCATCATAAAGGTTCAACTTAAAGTTTACTAGTCAAGATCCATCATATATACTAAAATCTATTTCAATTCATGTCTGTATATTCCAAATCTTGAACAATTACTACTCATAATATCAATTCTAGAAGATCACCTAAGAATCCTCAATTTCACCTCTCATGGCATAAACCCACATAATTCAAATTCATCAATTAGACTAGGGTTAACCATGGAAAACATATAAATTCATCATCATATCCTGAATCAATACTAAAACAATCATAAACAAGTATTATCCACTCAATTGGAGACATACTCAAATACTACCCACAATGTAGGAAAAACCCTAGCTAAAGTTGGGTTTTTCTTCACAATTGGGGGATTTCTAGAGGGCTCTATGGATGTAAGAACCCATAGATGAATAATCTAACATACCTTGATTCAAAGCCCTCACAAAAGCTTGCAACTATGGAGGAAATCTGCCCTAGCTTCCTTCTCTTCTTCTTCTTCTTCACTTCTAGAGAGAGAATTTCTTGAGAGAATTTGGGTTCTTTTGTGAATCTAAAATAATGATTTGGAAACCATCTAATTAAAGGACTATTAGGTGTATATAGATGGCCTAATTAATAATAAACCGTCCATACTTAATTACTAACTAACTCTAGAACCTTCCCCAAACCCCTAACTTAAAACCTAAAAACTAAAATCTGCCCAGCCCACGAGACTTCCACCCACGGACCGTACTGGTCCTTCATGGGTGGAGTACTGGAGCATGGATGGAACCTATTGACCCATTACCCTCCCCTATGGGGTGTGGGTGGACCCACGGGGCATGGGTCCCCATCGTAGGTGAGCTGTTTTTTGACAGCTTTTGGGTTGTTTTCAGGGTCCTCCTCAAGGACCCTTTGGTTGGTCTTTGGGGGGTCATACCTTGACACTCTAACCCTAAAACCCTCATTCTAAGTATGGGAAATCATTTTAAGATTCTATCCCTCATATCAAATCCTAAAACCCTAATACAAGGCTCTAGAACTCTCTAGGTTAGCTTACTAGTTTTGGTGTATTACAAACCGCTTGGCGAAAGGTGTACCACCATAGAAACCCACCCTACTGTCATAGCAGTGCACTTGTCTGCCACAGTGGGACCCTTACTAACCAATTATCGCTACAGTGAATCTTTTTATTGCCGTAGTGGGTCTGCTATAACGGAATCCGCCTCTCCACAGCAGGCAGTGAGTCTGTCAATCTTCCCTAATGTCAAATTCTTAAGAGAGCACATAGAAAAAAGTATTTATACACAAATAAAAGTGTCATATATAAAAACCAAAACCTAAAAAACAAGGCCATCATTCAAGATGCCACTAATGACATGTATAAAAAGATGATTAAAAAGGGGATATATCCAAATGTAGCAAAAAAAAATCAAAAAGATCCCACGCAGGAACAAATCAACCAACCAATCATAGGGCAAAAAAAGGGGGATGTGGGTAAATGGGGAATACTATGCCCAAGGCCTAAATTTATTCTTCTCTCTCGAGGCTATAAGATTCAATTGCCTTCTCCTCTAATCCACTCAGGATTGAAAACTTCTAAACATCAACAGTCCTCTCTCGGATCACCTTCTCATCCGAGACCAAGCAGGTGACTGTAGTCTTCATGGCCTTCCTGATCCAGATCAGCAACCGGTCTTGGGAAGTGACACTTTTTGTTCTCCTCTAGGTCTAAGAAGACAACCATAGTATTTATAGTCTTCTATATCTGGATCATCAACCAGTCTCGGGAGTACCACTTCTTCTTCTCTTTTTTTAAGTCCTTTTGGAGTTCTATATGGGCTCGAGCCATGGAGGTGTAAGCACTCTAAAGGTTCGACATTCCCACCAAACTAGAAGGGGTGGGCTCTAATGTGTAGGTTCCTATCTGGATAAGGACGATATTCTTTACAAAAGTCAGGTCTGGCTCCAAACTCCCAAAGGGTTGGTTGGCCCTGAGGGAACATATCTTACTCCACACAAGTTTACGTCCTGATTCCCTCACCCTTTAAACCCACATTTCTCTTGCTCTTGCTCCATCCGCATGCACATTTCTCTTGGAGGGAGTCAAATATTGGGTCACATGACAACCAGGTACCCCCCCCCCCTCCTCTACTAGTATCACATCCCTTAAGTATATGAGTTGATTACCTACTTTCTCTGTGTTTTTATCTTTATTTATTTTTATCCACACATTACTAATAAATGTGTTTTATCTTAGATATTGTTCTTTTAGATAATAATTGATTGTCTATTACTATTAATAACACAAATGGTTGGTTGGCACAACAAGATTACAAGGTATAACCATAAAATACCATTAGCTTAAAAATACCGTTTGAGTCGATCCCCAAATAATGCCCTAAGTCCTTTCTCCACTATACCAATTGACTTTAAACATAAAATATCACTCAAAATTGGAGAAATCCCCCATGGGAATCCTTGTCCCTTGATATCACGTCGCTGTCAATCCTTATCTTTTTCCAATCACCATTCCTCCCCCACAAAAAGATCGTGAAATCCAATTTATTCATTTATTCCAAAAGCTAAGAAAAATAGGAAAAATATAACAATTATAGGATGATGAATACATATACATTGTAAATTAATATTGACTAATTATATTGACTATTCATCAAGTATGCACTGATTATGTACTAAAGACAAAATTTGTGATTTCGGGAAGTTTATAAAGTTTGAGGCTTTTCTTTGATGGATTTGAATAGGATACAATATATAGGGTAGAGATTCCTAAATTTTAACACACATGAAGTATCTTTTATATCAAATAACATAGGTTGCTAAACTTAAGAGGAATAAAATATGTACGGCCAAAAAATAAAGATTCAACTTTGTCCAAAATTTTGATAAAAATAACTTATTAACCGAAAAATATTAGTTCATTTTTCCAACAAAAAATAGAATAATGTTCATAAATGATTGAAATAAAAAGTACAACAACATTAAATGGAAAGAAAAATGCAACAAATTAAGGCACACAATATGAAAAAAGAACATGAAGAAACAATGATAGAACATTATAATTATTACATTCTCAATCGAGGTCCTTGTAATGTCCATCATCTTCAACATTGACGTCATTTCCTTTTATTGGTGTAGGCTCTATACCCCTTCCATCCCCTAATGTAGCTATAGTCTGAATAAACCACGGGTCATTGAATGACTCTTCCGTTGGACTTGCTAATAAGATAATATTTTCTTTGCTAGATGGAGGATTTGGAGGCTGATTTAGGTCTTTCTTTCTTTCATCAAGTTTAGCCATTTTTGCAGATAACACCTTTAACAAACCTTTCATTTCTCTAGTATCAAGTTCATCAATACATTTTTCCTCCACTAGCTGGTTGAAGAGGATTTCCATTTCCTTCGCCTCATTCATTTTCTCTAATTTGCTAATTTGTTCTTTTTTCTTATCAACTTTCTTCAGAAGATATTTGACTTAATGTATCTGGGCGCTTCATCCAATACTAAGCGTCCACGGTCATTCAATAGTAATATAACCCAACCAAGGGTTGGGATCGTTCCCACATGGAGCGATTTGTAATTGAGAATCAATAGAAAAGAAAAAATATGTTCAAGTTAATTATAGCTACAGATATTAACGAGTAAAAACATGATAAATCAAAGGGTGACACAAGTGTCAATAATCAAAGGGGGTTTTGTATGCAATTATCAACTAAAGTGAAAACTAAAGAGAAAATGCAAATATGGAGACATGATTCTTGGGAAGCGATAGGAATATGGGGTAAAATACACAACTAGGTAAATGCTACTGATAGTAACTCGCTGCAAATTGGTAACTAGGATAGACTTTAGTGGGGGTAAATTTTCTCTCGAACAATTTACCTCGAAATCAGTTTCTCTTGAACACCGATAAGCGGCAATGAAGCACAGCCTTCGCCTTAGTCCATTCACTCTCTCGAGTTGAATGTGTGGGAGAGGGTTTAGGATTCACTTTCTTGAGCTGAACCCATGACAACCCAATAACCATAGACTATCGATTCAGCAGTTTTGGCTTTAAAACTTCTCTCTCGAGCAAGTCAAAACCACAAAGATAAAATTGTATTTGCAACTGCAACCCCATTTAATTCAAACACCTATTGAACGAAATCACCTCTAAACAGCGAATAAACAATCAATTAGCAATACCCAACAGTAAATTCAACCCATATTCACAAAATCACACCCCAAGAATTGGGGTTTTAGCTAGACATAGTAAAAGGGAAGAAATCGATACCAAATTGCATGATAATCAACTAGGTCCGATTTATATTCACTTGAAACAAGTCTACGATGAAGAATCTTCAACACCCATTTCCAATTTCTTAGAATTGGAAGTCTTCGAATTTTCAAAAGCTAAGGAAAATTATATTCAAAAACTAAGTTCTAAACTGAGTAATTCTAAAAACTGGTTTCTGATATGTACAACTTGATACTAAACTAAAAATTCAAACAGGTATTTATAGTTGTCAAAAATTATGCTGCGAAGGTTCACTCGGCGCAGTTAGTTGGGATCACTGATTCACTCGGCGATCCGCCTTTTGGTCTAGTTCATCGCTTTTCTGCATTGTCCTTCAGCAACTTCAAGTTCTATAACTTTGGGCGATATGGTATTGCCTCGCGGAATCATTCGGTGACTCACCGACTACTCCTTTCTATCGCCTATTTGATTTTGTCCTTCAGGGCTTGGCACACTGGAACATTGGGCAAGACCAAGGCCATTCGGTGACTTGCCCAATGGCTTAGGCGATCCTCAGGACTTCTTTTCTCCGTTCTTTCAGTTGCCTTATTCCTTTTTGCTCCATAGTGTCCATGCTTTGTCTCTAACTCCAAATACCTGAAACTCAAGGATTTACATCAGTTATTGAGACAAAAAATGCATTTGAGGACACTAAATCCATTAAAATAAATCCCTAAAAGTGTCCAAATTGTGGACTCATCAATAGTCTTCATGTGTGACCAACTTTTTAAGCCTTTTGAACTCAATACAACTTAAATACCTCGTCAAGACATGCTGAGCCAGACTTGTGGATTTCCAAGCAATGGGTTGGACTTTTCTTGGCCTAAAAATAATTATGGCGACTTCTACATCACAAAATAGAAAGCTCTTCTGCTTTCTTGAACAAACTTGTTTCCCTTCTATCTAAGATGGAGTTTATCACATTTGCATTACAGTTCCTAGTATCTTTGAGACTTTTGTAGCCATATTTGATACTCAAACAAAAAAATACTTTCTCTTGGAGTAGAATATATAAAACTTGAAGAGATGTGTGGCTTTTATAGTTGTCAAACAAGAATTGTCAATGTAGTCAAATTAAGAACTTTCATACTTTAGGTTCCAAATTTTAAATAATTTGATTAGTGTAATCTGATTTTAAGAAAATTATTAATTTTTTTCCTTAAAAGATTTAAATTGCTAATATTCAAATTGAAATTGGACAGGTCATATTCAATGATTATTTTTGGAGATAGAAAACACAATAATTAACTTGTTACACAGGCATATTTGGTAGTAAATGTTTATAGAAAATTTGCTTTACAAAAGACGTTAGTATATCCTTAGAAAAAATTTTTGCATCATATTTCAATATTTCGATAGATAAAAAAGTTTATGATAAGTTTACGTAAAGCAAGGCATAGGAAAATTTATGAGTACTTCTGATTAATTATAATATTTTTTGTTAAAGATTGACAATAATATACCGATAGAAGTAAGTTTTCAGATATGGGATGATAATTACTAAAGAACAATGATTCCTTTTTCACAAATAAGAGGTGTGATGACTTAAATTCTAAAGACATGATGCACTTGCACTATCCCATTGGTAGGTAAGTCAACCCTCCACCGAAATTAATATCAAACTATCATACATAAATAATAACATTAGCAAAATCAAGTCTCAAAACTCAAAGCTTTCATAGATATAATAGAAGTGTGAAGGTAAAATATGCACCCAAAATTTAGCGTTACTAAAATTTCAAGAGCATCAAACTAAATACATATACCTCAAAATATAAGACTATCTGAAGTCGTAAAAAAATAGGTAAGCAAGACATAAGAAGATAGATTTCCTCCAAACGGTAGGCATCTCACAAGAACTTTTTATTTACATAACCTCAGATAAATGGAATCCACGGGGTTTGATAGGCCTAGGAAATGCATAAAAAAAACAAGAGTATTATAAGTACAATAACACGTGTACTTAGTTGGCTAGTGTGATGAGTTGCTTTATTTTCTTCATATTTTGTAATGTTCTTTCATCATGATTTTCCATGGTTGCACGTGGAGTAGGTGGTAGGGACAAAGAAGAAAGAGAAGGAGGAGTAGGAGATGTATAAGAAGAAGAAGAAGAAGAAGGAGAAGGAAGAGAAGAAGAAGAAGGAGAAGCACGTGAAGAAGAACGAAAGGAGTAGCATAAATAGAAGGAGGAGGAGAAGGAGAAGGAAAAGGAAAAGGCTGAGGAGGAGGAGGAAAAGAAGAAAAAGTAGAAGGAGAAAGAGAAGCAAAAGCAAAAGGAGAGGAGCAGGAGGAGGAGAAGGAAAAGCAAGGGGAGGAGAAGTAGAAGGAGAAGGAGAAGAAGAAGAATAAGGAAGAGGAGGAGAAGGAGAAGGGAAAAGGGAAGGAGAAGGAGAAAGAGAAGAAGTAGTAGTCTAATAGTGGTGATGGATTAAGTGAGATATTGCAGAGTTTATGTCTAAGTACTTGAATTGTCAGTAGGTGAAGTATGAGCACTAGAGGTCAGGTCATTTGACTCAAAGGCTACCCATTCCCGAGTGAGGTGGGAGTAGATAGATATGGATTTCATGGTAGGATTGCCATACAATTTCCGTAGATTTAATGTTATATGGGTTATCATTGATAGGTTGACCATGTCTTCTAACTTTCTACTAGTTTAGACTTTATACTCTTTATTAAGAGGTTGCATTCAGGAGATTGTATCAATTTACAAGGGGTGCCAATGTCTATTATTTCAGATCATGGTACTTAATTCACATCATGTTTTTGGAGGTCGATTCAGAGAGAATTGGGTACCTGGGTTGACCTTAGCACAACATTTCATCCGCACACAGTCAGTCAGTCTAAAAAGGACTATTTAGGTTGTGGAAGATATGGTTTGGGCTTGTGTAATTTATTTTGGCAGTTTGTGGGACTAGTTTTGGCTTTGGTCGAGTTTTCACATAATAATATCTAATATTTGAGTATTCAAATGGCTCTATTTGAGGCATTGTATAGAAGGAGGTCAGTCTTCGATGTGCTAGTTTAATGCTTTTGAAAAGTTATGTCGATTAGAGAGTGAGCGCCTTAGAGTTTAGGTAAGAGATCGAGTGTTTATGTTGGTGTCAACCATGAAGAGCATGATGAGGTTTAATCGAAAGGGCAAGCTCGACCCTAGGTTTATCGAACCTTTTGAAATTTTGCAGTTTGTTATGGAGGTGGCTTATTAAGAGTTAGCCTTACCTCCACCATTTTGGGTTATTGATCTTATCTTTTATGTATCTATTTTGGGACAGTATGTTTAAATAAGTCTCACATGCTTAAGTGGAACTTGGTTTAGCATGATGGGTCCTTGGTTTTCGAGGAGGGGCCTATGGTCATTCTGGACAAGCAGTCTAGAAGGTTGAGGTCTAAGGACATTGTGTCATTTAAGGTTCAGTGGAGGCATCATCCCATCAGAGAGGATACTTGGTAAGCCAAGCTTAATATACAAACCAAATATCCTTACCTTTTTTAACCTTGGAGGTACTTTTTTTCTCTAACTTTTTCTTTTTGTTTAATTTCATACATTTCTTTTAATATTGCCAGCTCTTTTTCTAGTTCTATTATTTTAGTATTTCTGTTTTTCTATCTATTTCTTCATTTTCTTTTGTTATTCTTATCATAGCAGTTAAACTATCTTCTAGTTTTACCGTTTCTTTTTCTAACATTAAACTTAGATTGTCACCTATTTTCTTATATCTTTTTCCTAGATTAGAAAATATTATCTTTATTTTTAATCCGTCATAGTTTTCATATGTTTTTTCATCTATTGCGTATTCTTCTTTATTCATTTATAAATTGTGTT